>WOXC01011714.1:0-149155 GCA_011680675.1 Gymnobelideus leadbeateri
TAGAGTTAGTTATGAGCACTGACTTTCCATGGCTGTTTGTCAAATGGCCAAAGTCTCATGTGGGAAACTAATACTTGTGTTAGAAACCGAATACACACAAGGCTGCTTTCAGTAGCGGAGGGAGCCCTAGTCAACATCTGTCATTACTGTACTGTGCACTGTTGGGCTTTTTTTTTCCTCCTTTCTTTCGATGACTGCATCCAACTTTTTCTGGAGAAGGGAGATAAAAGAAATATCAGAGACAAGGGCATAAATAAAATAGTTCTCTCATCTGAACCCAGATGCTCTAGTCTAGTATATCTCCACCCCCTAATTTAAACCCATACTTTAACCTTTTATTATCCTCTGCCTTGAGCAGTTTCCCTTCCTTTGCCTTTCAAGGCTGCCTTTACCATAGAGCACTGAGAGCAGGCAATGCCTTAAAAGGGAGAGGAAGAGAGATACCTCTCAGCAAGACCAGGCTCATCTCAAATTTCTCTCCAATAGGCCTCAGGAAAGCAGCTTCCCTCAGTGTGCACAAGCTGACAGTGTTGATTTATTCTAGCAGACAAAGTACCCTTCTCCAAAATTTATACTTCATCACCATTCAGCCCCTGGACCTTGCTGCCCCTCAGCCCTCAGCCAAAGTCTCATAGACTTTGAAAACATGAAAGATGGCACAGACGAGCAAAACAATATATAGACAATGGAATCCTTTCTTTGCACCAGACTGTTGGGTTCACTCAAGTTTGTTTAGGGGGAGTTTTCTGGAAAGTGTGCCTTGGGGAAAAAAAAGGCCTAACAAGAGGGTGGAGTGAAAATAGAGAATTTGAGATGGAGAAGAGAAAAATAATCTTCATGGTTTCATTTAAGAACTAACATTCATATAGACCTTTAAACTTTGCCAAGTTCTTTACATATATTCTCTCATTTGAGCCTCAGAGCAATCTGTAGGGTAGGTATTACAGATATTATTAACCTGGGTTTACAGAGGAGGAAACTGAGGCTGAGAAGCTAAGTAATTTGCTATTTGTGACAGAGCTAGTTAATTGTCAAAGGTAGGATTTGATCCCTGATCTTCCTGACTCCCAGGTTGAGCATGTTATCAGCTACTCCCATTCTGGGGAATGAAGACTTGACCTGTGATTTCACTTGTATAGGGAATGCCAAGGTGAGGAAACTCCTTATAACAAAGCATCTTGCAATATACAGAGAGTATTTCCTAGAACACTAGAGATTAAGTGACTTTTTTTTTTTTTTTTGCTTTTTGGAGGGCAATTGGGATTAAGTGACTTGAAGGTCACTCAGCTAGTTTTTTTGTGTTAAGCGTCTGAGGCTGGATTTGAACTCAAGTACTCCTGACTCCAGGGCTAGTGCTCTATTCACTACGCCACCTAGCTGCCCCAAAATGATTAAATGACTTTTGATGGGTCATTCAGCTAGTTTGTATTGGGGCAGAACTAAACACAGGCCTTCTTAGATTCAAAGCCAGCTCTCTACTATACCACATTGCCTCTTTCTGTCTCATCATCATCATCATCATCATCATCATCATAACCCTTTGTAGTTATGTGTACTTATAGCAACAAAATGGGATAATATTTGTAAAAAAAATGAGATGTTTGTAAAAACTGCTTAGAGCAGTGACAAGCACACAGTAATTATATAAATGTTTGTTCCTTTTCCCCTTTCTTCTCTTCCTTTATATTAAAATTTGCATTAATCCCATTTGTTGAAGATATTGTGCTGATTTAATAATAATAACTGACACTTATTTAGCACTTAAAAGTCTTCAGAGCTTAACATGTGAACCTTAGAAACAATCTTGTGACTATTGTCTCTGGAGTTAGAGAGCATGGGGTTCAAGTCCCATCTTTGACCCGAACTATTTATGCGACCTGGGCAAGTCACTTAACTTCCACAGACTTCAGTTTCCTCATCAGTAGAATGAAGGGGGTGAATTAGATGGCCTTTAAGGTCTCTTTCAGCTCTAGTTTTGTAATGTTGGAACCCTAGATACTATAGTCATAATTATCTTCATTTTATAGATAAGAAAATTGAGGTTCAGAAAAGTTGAATGATTTACCTAGTTCTACACAGCAAGTGAGTATCTAAGGCAGGATCTGAACTCATGTCTTCCTAACTCTTAGTTCAGCACTCTGTCCAATACCACTGGTTAATGCTATTGTTTCTCCCTTGTTTTCAAAGAGAGCTAATAACATCAGGAGAGTGATTTATTGACTTGTGAACTGGATTTAAGTGAGGCAGGGCTATGAAAAGTCATCAGCCTCACTGTCTTCAAGAGTCGTTGGAGTCCAGTGGCAAGACAAAAGTCCAGATGACTGTCAGTGGCCTGGGATGCAGCAGATGATGTCTTCCATATCTAACCAAGCTCTTAAGCACTGCTTCAGTTGCCTTTATGGCCATTGGAACCAGTTATTCTCATCTGCCCATTGCATTGGAGGAAGTCTTCATGTGCTTGGGGTAGCCATACCCCTAACTCACTGATGGTTTTGAGGCCTGTCAGTTACCTTCAGCCTATTTTAGCCCATCTGCTGAGACGGGTTCCCAGGGTGTGGCTGCCATGAATGTTACAGCTTCTTGGAGCTGAAGGTGAAAATGATTTGATAGATGGACACCAAAAGTTGGATGAGCAGCCCTGAAATGGAATTACCTGCTGATCTTCCCTGACTATCCCATAGTAGACCCCAATAGCACTCGTATTGGTGCGGTCATCTATAGAAAGTGAGGGGGAGGGAAGAGATTCAGGGTTTAAAACTGGAAAATATCTGAAAGTCACAGTCTACCAAAGTCTGAATGTCTCTGAAAAGACTACCGCCTCTCCCCCACCCCCCCAAGAAAAAAGAGAAAAGGCTTCAAGTGGGAAAGGGGGTAGGTTGGACAGTATGTGGGATGGTGGTGGTAAGTTGAAATGCTGGACTCCAAAACCAGTTTTAAAGGAGTTCTTTTTGTGTGTGTGTGTCTTTTTTTAGGAGGGCAATTGGGATTAAGTGACTTGCCCAAGGTCACACAGCTAGTTTTTGTGTTAATTGTTTGAGGCCATGGAGTTCTTCTTCCAAATACTGAGAAGCAGCTTGTTCCTGTATCCTTTGGGTCTGATTCTATCAGTGGTTATGCTGTGGTCCCAATTCAAACATTTTCATATGAAATAGCCCTTGGGATGTTGGGTAGAGAGGAGGGGAGGGAAGGAAAAAGGGCAGAGAGCAGCACTGTGTGCCAGGACCTCTGTTGCTTATTGCCTCCAAATCTTTGTTCAAGGTGTTCTTTGTGTCTGTAATGACCTTCATCTCCCCTTACCTCTTGAATGCTCACCCATTGCATTATATCAGAACATTAGAGGACCTGAGCTCAAATCCTAGCTCTAGTACTTCTCTGTGTAACTTTTTGCAAATTACTTCAACTTTCTAGGCCTTAGTTTTTTGTGTGTATTTAGAGGTCGAAGTAAAGTATCTCTAGGTTCTTCCCAGTTCTAAATCATATTATTCATCCATTAAATCCTAACCTGGGGAAGTTAGAGTGGATAGAGTACCTTCCTGAGTTCAAATCTGTCCTCAGACCCTTACAACTATGTGACCCTGGGCCAGTCACTTAACCCTGTTAGCCTCAGTTTCTTCATCTGTAAAATGAACTAGAGAAGGAAATAGCAAACCACTCTAGTATCTCTTCCAAGAAGACCCAAAGTGTCACAAAGAGTAAGACATGACTGAAAAATGACTAGATGACAAGAAATCTTAACTTGAACTTTTCTGTTTCCAACTCCAATTTATACTCTCAGCCACTAGTTCACTTTGGGTTTAAC
Organism: Gymnobelideus leadbeateri; assembly: GCA_011680675.1. Lineage (NCBI taxonomy): Eukaryota > Metazoa > Chordata > Mammalia > Diprotodontia > Petauridae > Gymnobelideus > Gymnobelideus leadbeateri. Next base: position 3,800 of record WOXC01011714.1, read on the forward strand.
AAAGTCTAAAGCTTTAGCTCCTTTCTTTTTCTGTGTTATTTTATATTATCCTTATCTTTGTATGTTGCTGAATTCCCTTCTGGACTATAAATTCTGACTGGGCAGGGATCACATTTTATCTAAACTTGATCTGTCCTTATATCTAGGATTGGCTGCTTTAAAGAGTACTAGAATTGAATTGCTAAGTTGCTGAGACAGCTCTCTGACTCTGTGTTACAGAGACACGTTGGTATTAAGGAGTTTCATCACCTGTGCATTCTCTATACCAATGAAATCACAGGTCCAGTCCCTTTGTCTCAGAATGGAGTAGTAGTTATGTGTTCAACATGGAGCCAGGAAGACCAGTGTTCAGATCCTGCCTCAGACACTGGTAACATGACAAGTGACAAAGCGTCCAGTTCTGGTGCTCAGTACACAGGTACTTAGCAAATATTTACTGAATTAAAAATTGAATTGAATGGGCTTCTGATGAAATGCAAGTTCGTTCAGAGCAGGGACCATTTTGTTGTAATCTTTGAGGCCCTAACCATAGAATAATATCTGGTACCTAGTAGGCACTTCATAAATGCTTTTTGAATTAAGTTGAAGGGTTATAATTTGATGAGTGACCAGAATACCCAAAAATATTGCTGCTGAAATCCCACCATTAGAGATCTGTTACTTTGGGCAAAGCACCTCTTTTAAAATGTTTGTACCCCTTGGGAGGTTAGCATGGTAAATTATGAGACACTCCCATCTTAACATTATTTAGTGTCTCAATTTTAGGCAATCCACTTGCTTTCCCTCCAGTTTGGTAAGATCAGCTGCAAAATGATAAGAATTTTGGTAGAGTACAAAAAAAGAAGGGGCCCAGGAAGGGCAGGCCTGAGTAAGATGTTGTAGGAGTCTCTGCCCAGCCACTTGCCAGAATTATGGAGCTGGGTGACAGCTCTGAAACCGACAGGTTTTCTGAAGAAAAAATACAAATGCAAGCCAAAAGCAGAATTTTGTCTCCCGGACAAAGTGTCTTCTCTGGATATGAACTGTCCCAAATAACCAATAAGTAAATATGTAGATGTCTTAGACCCTTTCTCCTAGAACCCAGCTTGACACTGCCAAGAATAGACACCCCTGGCCCAACTCTTCTACAGTTTTTTCATTCCTCCTACTCAAGGCCCATTGTCCACCCCTGTGATATCAGTACTTAAAAGGGTGGAAAAGGGAGAAAACCAAAGGGGTTAGAGATAGAAGAGACCAGAAAGATCATCTAGCCCAACTTCCTTATTTTTCAGCAGAGAAAAGTTAGAATTATTTGAGGGGTGAAGACACTTTCCCAACTTTACAGAAAGTGATGTTTAACAACAGGTTTTTGGTGGGGTTGAGGGGTGGTGGTGGTAGTGGTGAACCCATGGCATGCTAGTCTGAATTGTTAATATTATTTATTGGCATTGTTTTGTGCATCACTTCATTAAAAACAGAGAATTAACAAAACAACTCAAACCATGATTTGTAGCATTTGCCAATTTATCAGGTGTAAACACTCGTGCTGTAAATTTAACAATTGGCTCACTAATTCTAGATGGCTCCACTACATCTTTAAAACTTACAGTGGGGCAGCTAGATAGCACAATGGATAAAACACAAGCCCTGGAATCAAATCTGGCCGCAGATACTTACTAGATGTGTCACCCTGGGCAAGTCACTTAACCCTGATTGCCTTAAAAAAATAAAACCTCGGGGCGGCTAGGTGGCTCAGTGAGTAGAGCGCCGGCCCTGGAGTCAGAAGGACCTGAGTTCGGATCTGGCCTCTGACACAATACAATGCACACACAAACAAAAACCTAGCCTAGCCGTGTGACCTTGGGCAAGTTACTTAACCCCAATTGCCCTCAAAAAAAAAAGAAGAAGAAAAAAATAAAACCTCAACCCCCCACCCCCACCCCAAGAACTTACAGAGTTAGTAAGTAGCAGAGCTAGGATTTGAACACAGGTTCTCAAATGACAAATTCAGTCTTCTTTATACGATATTCTGTTGCCAATACACAAATTGAAGTGACTTCCTTTTAAAGACTCTTTAAAAAAAATCTACCAAGTATCCATAGCCCCAAATACACAGCAAATGATGTCTTTTTTTTTTTTTTTGCTTTTTGAAGGGGTAAAGCAGGGCATTTGGGGTTAAGTGACTTGCCCAAGGTCACACAGCTAGTAAGTGTTATATGTCTGAGTCAGATTTGAGCTCAAGTCCTCCTGACTCCAGGGCCAGTGTTCTATTGACTGCATCACCTAGCCACCCCAAATGATAAGTCTTTGGAACCCAACTATTCATCCATTTCATGTGCAAAGCAATACAAAGCTAGAGACATTTGGTTGTGCCACATACCTGGGATTTCTTGCCCATTAAAAGAATCCAACCTAAGAAGAGTATATTTTTAATACTGTCTTCCAGCTTCTAAGACACTCAGACTCTTTATTGGAAAACAAACATCTTTTGCTTCAGTAGCTACCTCTTGTGATATAGCCTTTCATTGTTCATGAGAACTCTGTTTTCTGAGACATAGTACATTACTTCAGCTTCCAAACCACAGGAGGACACAATTCATTTCTTCCATCAATTTCAGTTGTCCTACATTCAGGAGAGGTGGTGAGGGTATAATTGGAAAGATACCATTGAAAGCACATGGTCAGATGCTCCTGCAGCTTAGATAGGTCTCTCACGTGCGGCATACGTTGCAGTATACTTAAAATCCCTTCATGCTAATGCCTTCCCACTGTTAATTATCTCTGACTTAGACTGTATACTGTACACATAATTGCTTGGGCCTGCAGTGTGAGGCAGCATCATCCAGTAAGGGTCAGAAGAAAAGCCAAGGAGTGGATATTCCTTTTCTCACCTCTGTCCCCTGGCTTCCTTCACGTTTCAGCTAATGTCCCATCTTTTACAAGATGCCTTTTCCATTCTCTTTTAATACTAGCACCTTCCTTCTTTCTGATGATTATTTCTAGTTTATTCTGTATTATATATCTTAATTATACATTTTTCCCAATTAGATATGAGCCCCTTGAGAGAAGGGACTGTCTTTTGCCTTTTCTTATGTCTTAGCACAATGCCTGTCACAGAGCAGATCCTTAACGAGTGCTTGTTTATTTTAGTTGACTAACTTAAAGTGATTTGATTAGTGATAGTCCCTGAATACAGATCCATGTAATCTTAAAAAAATTTTTTTGGAATCTTGTTTCTTATGGTCATATGTTCAACTATCTTAAGCTGTCCTGTCTTCAGTCTTTTTCACTATCCAGTTAGGCAGAATTCAGTCCGCAAGTGGTGTTACAGGGCCACTTAGCACCATATGGATAAGAAGAAAGTCAGCTGATGGTGACAAAAATAACTGTGAGACAGGATGCCAATCTAGTAAATGGAGCACGGATTGATAACAACAGTTTAAACTTTGGTTGGGGAAAGGTCTAAAGTAGACATGGCAAAGGGTAAGCTGACTCATATGATAATAAATTTATACCTGGAAGGGAACTTAGAGGTTATCTAGTCCAGCCTCATTTTAAAGGCGAGGAAACTGAGGCTCAAAGAGTTTAAATGACTTCCAAGATGACAAAACTAGTGAGTATTAAGAATCAGGATTGGAACTATAGTCCTCCAGTTCCCAATCCAGTATCCTTCCCAATGTACCATGGACCTCCATAAAGTTGAAGCTGGCAGTAGGAGATCCAGGACTGAGTGGAGGGGTGGTCAGACTGGAGGTAGACTGACTGGAAATAGGAGGCAGACAAGTATAGGGAGATCAAGTTTTTTTTTTTAATTCAATTTTATTTTTAGTACCCCACTCATTGAGAAGGTGAGAAACAATACCCAGTATTCCCATGAAGTCATGTAAAACACATTTCTATGTTAGCCATATTCTGGGGGAAAAGAAAAATTAGAAAAAGAAAGAAAGTGAAAAAAGCTTCAATCTGTACTCTTGAGACCATCAGCTCTCTATCTAGACACGAATAGCATTTTTCATTATGAATCCTTTGGAATTGTGGTAGATCATTGTATTGATCAGAATTACTAAGTCTTTCATGGTTTTTTATCTTTCTTTAAAGTGTTGCTGTTTCAATGTAAATTGTTCTCCTGGTTCTGCTAATTTCAGTTTTCATCAATTGATAAGTCTTCTTAGATTTTTATGAAGTCATTCTCTTCATTTTTTTTTTTAGCACAAGTGTTCCATCACATTAATATATCATAACTTCTTCAGTCATTTCCCAGTTGATGAACATACCCTCATTTTCCGATTTTTGCCACCACAAAAAGAGCCACTATAAATATTTTTATACATATGGGTTGTTTTCCTTTTCTTTGATCTTTTTGGGATATAGACTCAGTAGTGGTATTGCTGGGTCAAAGGTTATGCTTAGTTTTATATCATTTTGAACATAGTTCCAAAGTGATCTCAAGAATAGTTGTACTGGTTCATAGCTCTGCCAGTAGTGAGTTAGTATACCTGTTTTTCCCACATTTTCTCCAGCAATTGTCATTCTCCTTTTCTTTCATCTTAGCCAATCTAATGGATCTCAGAGTGCTTTTAATTTGCATTTTCTAATAATTATTTAGAGTATTTTTTCATATTACTGTATTGATAACTTTGATTTCTTCCTCTGAAGACTGTCTATTCATATTCCTTGACAATATGTCATTTGGTGAATTGATTTTATTCCTATAAATCTGGATCAGTTCTTTTTATATTTGATAAATGAAACCTTTATCAGAGAAACTTGCTACAAAATTTCCTTCCAATTTCCTGCTTTTCATCTAATTTTGGCTACATTTGTTTTATTTTTAATTTTCTGTAATTGGTCTTCTCCATTTTACCTCCCATGAACTTCTCTATCTCATTTGGTCATGAACTTTTCTGCTGTCTGTAGAGCTGACAAAAAAATTTCTTCCATGTTTCCCTAATTTGCTTATATCACCCTTTTATCTCTAAAGTGTTCAATTTGAACTATCTCGGTATGTAATATGAGATGTTGGTCTATGCTTAGTTTCTGTTAGACTGCTTTCATGGTGATCAAGTTGACCAAATAATGCCCTCATTTCAAGTGATGCTATTTGAAGGGTATGAGATTTAGTTCTATCCCAAAGGAAGTATGGTAAGAGGAAGTATGCTTCAATAAAATTTGTTTTTATTTACATGTTTCTAATTATTTGCATATTAATTTTCTAGGTCTGCTTATTTCAACCCATATTGGCTCATATAAGTTTTCTAAGAATATATGCCTGCCAGTAGGAGCTCTGGGTTGTAAGATATCAACATTTTAGTTGCTTTTAAAAACATAATTACAAATTATTTTCCATAATTATTTGAGCAAAACAGAGGCCCACAAACATTGTGTTCATATGCCTGAATTTTCTTAGCCCCGTCAAAACTGACTATTCCCATTTTTTCCCATTTGCTGACTGAAGTGTATTTCTCTTATTTTTAATCATGCAGTGTGATCTTTCATGTGGTTTTAAATAGCTGGCAATTCTTTGATAATTTTTCATTTGGTAAATTGGTTCTTGGCTTTATGTATGTATAGTGTCTTGGATATCAAAACTTTATCAAAGATATTTGATGCAAAAATATTTCTCCAAAAGATATATTCCTTTTTTTATCCTAGTTTGTTGATTCTTTTTATGTAAAAACGTTTCAATTTCATAGATCCAAAATGATCTTTTATTGTTTGCCATCACCTCTATCCTTGTTTAGTTAAGAATTTTTTAAGGTCTGGAAGTACTATTATCCCTTAATTCTTACTTTTTTATTCTTTTCCTTTGTTTCTAGACTTTCCTTGAGTTCCTCTAAAATAACTATGTCATTATTTTGTCTAATTTCATAAACTATCCCCTTGGTAATTTGATTAATATTGCATAGCATCCATAAATTAACTTAGATATCATCATCACTTTATATTTGCATGGCCCAACCACAAGTAGTGAATGTCCCTCCAATTATCAGTCATTATTTCTTTAAAGAGACTTTTGTGATTGTCTTTATATATGTCTTAAGTGCACTTTGGTAGATTGACTTTCAGATATTTTAGGCATTTTGTAGTTATTTGTTTTTTTAAATGTCAACTTTTATGAATACTTTCAATAATTCTGATACACAAACTCTTGCTCAAAGGACATTTTATTGAATAGATTGACTGTTTAATGGGTTTCTGACAGCACCTTTTATGAAGCATTTTTTTGTACAAACAAAATTCATCTTGTCCACCCACAGCAAGTAGTAGTACCATAGATTGTTGGCTAGGTGGCTCAAAACAAAAAAAGAACAAACAAAACCCCTTTTCATAAAGTCGTGATGTTTTGTTAAAACAGAATCCAGCTAAATTTGTGGACACACAAACTTTTAAATGGATGCTTAATGCTTCATTTGTAATTTTTTGTTGTTGGCATCATGGATATACCATTGCCCTAACCCGTATTGCCCTGTTAACATGCCTCTGTAGTAGGGGTGAGTCAGCAGCAGGGTGAAGGGGTAGTGGTAGGGAATATTATGAAATAAGAAGGTGGAAGTCTTTGTTTTATACTCCACCCCAGTCCAAATCTTCGTGTTTCAAATTGTCTACCATGTTGATCCAATAACCCTTCATTCAGTGTGTCACCAAAGGAAGTTTCAAGCAATAGTAGGAAGATATTTCCCCTAATGTCTTCACCTACTGTGGGCTCTTCTTGATGGTCTGACAGGCATGGTAATCTACTCTGGCTGAATTGTCTTCAAAGTGTTCAGTCACCTAATAGGGCAGGAAAGCATAGTGATGCTCCCAATCCCTAGATTCTGATCCTTGTTTCCCAGTTGATAGCTTCAGTTCCAATCTCCACCATCACAGCCTCCTATTCTTCAGCCCATAGTGAGATCCTAATCATGACAGTACTCCTTAACTACAGGCTATTGATATGGGGGAAATCAGTAAGAATCCAAACAATCCTGATTGTATCTGGTCATTCTTTAAAAGCCAGGTTTACAGGATTTTAGCACATGATGGTAGGTGTCACCCACCTCCATCTTCCTTAGCCCTGGGAAAGGATTGGAAAGGGTAAGGGGGAAAGAAGTGGGGCTGGTTGACTTTACATTATATAGCAATACTCTATACTCTGGCCTGAAATTTTGTAATTTGAAAAGACCTTTATTTTTATTGCTTTGACTCAATTTTGTTATTACTTTATAGCTTTTGATGATTTATTTTGTATTCTGCTACTTTACTGCAGATATAAGTTGTCTCTTTTTTTTCCCTTAGTGATTCTCTGGATATTTCTAAGTCAACCATATTGTCATCAGCAAATAGGAATAATTTTGTCTGCTTTTTCTTATAGCTCATGTCTTTAATTTCTTTCTTATGTCTTATTACTATTGCTAGCATTTCTATAATGATGTTAAGTAAGAGTAGGGGGAAAATGTATCCATGCTTTCTACTCTTGTACCTGCTGAGAAGACTTCTATTGTTTTCCTGTTGTGAAAAATATTAGTTTTTGGTTTTAGATCTATACTTTTTATCATTTAAAACAGCCCCCCGGGGCGGCTAGGTGGTTCAGGGAGTAGAGCGCAGGCCCTGGAATCAGAAGGACCTGAGTTTGGAGCCGGCCTCAGACACTTAATCCGCACAAACAAAAACCTAGCCGTGTAACCTTGGGCAAGTTACTTAACCCCAATTGCCCTAAAGGGGTGGCTAGGTGGCGCAGTGAGTAAGAGCGCCGGCCTCAGAGTTTGGATGACGAGATCAGATCCGGCCTCAGAAAATGAGCACCCACGCATAAATCAAATGACTAGCCGTGTAACCTTGAGCAAGTTACTTAACCCCAATTGCTTTAAAAAAAAAAAAACAGCCCCCCTCTCTTTTTTTGACATAACTGTTTTATTTTATCAAATATTTTTTGACCTATTGATATGATATATAGGTTGGTACATTTTTGTTTTTAATATGATTTTGGTAATTGTTTCCCAAATATTGAACCATGCTTGCATAAATCCAACTTACAGTAATTTTAAAAAACAATGCTGTAGTCTTTTTGTTAACATTTTTGAATATTCAGTAGTGATAGTAGCATATAATTCTCCTTTTTTGCTTTATCCTTTCCTGCTTTAGGTATTTGGATTATATTTATCTCACAAAAAAATGAGTTTGGTAGTGAGTTTTCTATCTCAATTGTTAAGAATAATTTGTGGAGCATAAGTGCTTAAATGTTCCTTAAACATTTTATAGAATTCTTCTGTAAATCCCTCTGGACTATGGTTTCTTTTTTTCCTTTGGTAGTTCCTTTTAGCTAATCCAACTTCACTTTGTAAGATTAATAGCCCACTGAATTTTAAACAGCTCTGCCCCACAGTTAGCAATGCCAAAATTAAAATGTATTGGTACCAGCATCAAAAAAATTACCTACCTAAAGGGAGAGAAAATATATTTGCAGTGCTGTCAGAATTTGGCGGCAATGGTTCTTTCCAGTTGTATTTATACCTACTGTAAAACTCTTAGTGACTGGCATAATTGAGGGGGAAACAAAGATATACAGTTAGATCCTGATTAGCACAAAAAATGAATCCCTCCTGAAGTGGTTACATTATCAAATTCATACTGATTATTTCCATTGAGTTGAAACCAGTTACCATAATTTATATAATTATAACTTTGAATAGTGCATATTCAAATATATCTGATCACTTTAAGGGATTCATTATTTGCACTAATCAGGACCTAATTGTAGTCTATGACTAGAAGTGCTGCTGGTTAGAAAGGAGAATGAAGAGAATAAGGCAAGCTGGGCCTAATTATGAATGCTCTTGAATGCCATCCTAAGGACTTTGGACATTATCCTGCAGATAATTGTGAATTGATGAAGGATCTGAGCCGGGAAATGAAATGATATAAGAAGTTTTTTAGAAAAAGGAAACTGGAAGTCATGAGTAGGGATAAATTGGAAGGGAGAGAGACTCAGGACAGGCAAATCCACTTAGAAGTTATTATAGTAATCCAAGAATGAGGTCATAAATGCCTGAACTAGGATGGTGGCAATGGGAATTGAAAGGAAGGAATATATGTGGGAAATGTGAAGAAGGAAGAATCAACAGATTATTTGTGGCTAGATGCAATGGACTAAGAATGAATAAAATATGACTTAAGTTTTCAAGCCTGAGTGATTGGAGAAATGATGTTGTCCAGTTGAATTTCTTATGAATCTCAGTTTCTATATCTGGAAACAAGTTTGGAGCAAATTTACAAAATTTATTTTTTATAGACATACACTGCTGCATCTATATGAAGCATCAGATAAGACTACAATGTGGCTGATCATGACACTTCAGTTGTCTTAAAAATTAATTTTAATTGTTCTGGTAGAATTAATCATATAGTGATTTACCTTGATTGTTAGAGTGATCCAAAAGACTGACGATCTGTTAATTTCACTTACCCTCTAATTGGCCTCAGTCTTTGCTTTAGAATATTATATTTATCCAAATATAAATTACTCTCGTTATATGTTGACCCTTAAAAGGAGATCTTTTTGAGAGAAAAATGGGTTGAAATATACTGAAAATATATCCTGAAAAATAATATCACATATATAACATGTACTCAAGTTTTGGACGAGACAGATTTGGGAAAAAGATGTAGCCTATATTCAAACTAATATAATATTTAGTTATAACTGGTCATTAAAAATGAAGATTGAATGTGCATTTGAAATTCAAAATACATAATAAAGCATGAGAAAATAGTAAGCAGAAATAAACAAGTTTAAAATTTAGGGGGTAACAACAAATCAACTTGTAGATAAAAATGAAATTTTTAGTTAGCCAAGAATATAATGACTATATGTAAGGCTATGATTATATGTATTATCTTATCTCTCAAACTTGTAAGTTCTGAAACTGAATTCTTTTTATTTGGTTTTACACGTGTGCGCGTGCGCGCGCGCACACACACACACGCACACGCACACACACACACACACACACACACACACACCCCTTTCTTCTTTTCTCATTTGCAAGTAGCAAAAGGTAATTCCTCTGAAAGCTCATTCAGTCACCATGTTTATATCCAGTAGCAAACTCAGATTAAAGTGATCTTTAAAGAGGGTTTGAATAGGAAAATAAATCAGCATTGGTGTCAGTTTGTCTTATTTCAATAATAGTCACCATGGAAACAAAGTCATTGACCTATTTCTTTTCATACATCTAAGTAAACAATAGGCTTTCCAATTTTTATACATAGTGTTTCCTTAGTACAGCAATTTCCCATCCAGAATGTCTATAAAGGGCCATTTATTGGAAGCTACATTTATTCCTTCCAGGCTTGTTTCTTTCTCTCTGTCTCTCTCTTTTTCCACCCTCTCCCTCACCATGGATTTTGATCTTGTAAGGAGACACTGAACACACAGCTTCATCATTAGGAGGCCAAATAGTTGTTATTTCAGTATGGTCCTACCTATACACATAAGTGCTGATGCTTTTCCTGCTGCCAGGCACTACCAGCCAGATATATATTCAGCAAGAAGACATTCATCCATGTCTGAAAATGCTCCCCCCTCATGAAAAATAAGCTTGTTTTCAGTTTTCAGATTGATTTCTTTTCAATACACCTCTATGTATAATTGTAAACAGGAATATTGTGTATGTGTTCACCAAGCCATCTCCCTAGAAATGAGCAAAGCAAATATTAACAATTTTTTTCCCTCTCCACATCCTTTCCCACATTCTCTCTTATATTTGGCTCAGGCCAAAGTACTCTAAATATAGAGGTATATTTTTTCCCCAGTGCACATAAGTAACTCTACCATGGCTAAGGAGAGTAATGTATCTGTGTCACCCATACAGTATACCCCTGAGTTCCATTAAAGTAGATAACATTTGGTTTTTTTGACTTGTTCCTTTCCCCCCACCCCGCCAGCCCGAGTCTATACTTTCATCTCAACATAAAAAGGAATTATACCACATTTAACTTTATTTATAGACTGCTATTTGTATGACCTTTGTAAACTCTGACCTTTGCTTGTTATTGTATAATCTAGAGAATTATAGTTGAGTTGTTTAAAAAAAATAGTTGCTACTCAGTACCAGCACTATACACACAGACACACAAAGCAACAGGCAGAAGATAACATGATGTTTGCAACCCATTTATGATGAATGGTGACAAAATGGGAATGCCCATTTAAAAATTTTTCCCCCAAATCCATAGCATTTCACAACTGGAATCTAGCCACTTATTTTATAAATTAGAAGACTGAAACCTAGAGAGGTTAAGTGATTTGCCCAAGGTCACATAGGGAGTTAGTAGCAGAATTAAAGAATGGAGGCAGGCCTTACTTAGTACAAGGATTTTCTAGATGTAGTAGCACACACACACAATGGACTTCTTACTGAATTATTTTCGGCACTTGTGAGCATTCCAGAGAGCAGCCACATGCCAGTTCTGCCTCCTTTTGTTTTTCCTTTTATGCAGAACCTTGGGAATGTGCTCTTCAGTTAGTTTTTCCTTCAGAACATAATGCAGCTGGCTGACATAGGAAAAGTCTACCAACCTTATTACCAAGTGTCAAATATATTTTAGAAAGTTACTTTGCAGAATTTAATTGTGCTTTTTTTGGTTCCAATTTTGAATGTTCCTCACTTCTTATAACCCATTTTCAATTATTCATGATAAGGGAAAGACAGAACCTAGAATAATTGAAACATGTAGTTAGTGCCCAAACATCATTGCTAGCTGAGCTAGTAGTCAACCTTGAGACAACACCTCCTTACTGGCATCCTTGCTTTGCCAAGGTTACCTCCCTCCTTCCCTTCCAGTTTTCCAGTTCCCCTTTAAATATTGTCTTTTCCTGGTATGTGCCAAAGAATATTTACGTTCTTTATGTTTTCTTTTTTCCCCTTCACCACTTCTTGGGCACAAGGTCTCAAGAGTATTATTTGGTAGGCTACCTACACTTGCCACATGACTTTTTATTACCCTATGAGTCATCTGTAATTTTACTTCTTTTGAAATCATAGTGTTGCCTTCTAGGATAAAATATGAATTCCCCAGTTTGGCATTCAGATTCCTTCACATTCTGTCTCCAACCTACTTTTTCACAGTTATTTCATATTTCTCCCCTTCAAATGCTCTACATTCTAGGCAAACTAGCCTAACAACAAAACTATTTGAACTTGGCATTTCATCTACCACTTCCTTGCCTATATACAGTGTCCCCTATATGTGAAATCCAATCTGTTCTCACATTTGCCTCCTGTAATCCTTAACTTTCTTCAAGGCTTATATTAAGTGTGTCACTCCCTTCAGGAGACTTCTTTTCTTATCCCTCTGATTGCTAGGGTTCACTCCCTTCTCAAACTAACCTTGTATTTATTTCTGTTTACACATTGTTATCTTCCAACAGAATATAAGAACATTGAGTGCAGGGATTAAAAAAAAATATCTTTTTATCACCACCACTTTGAACATAATTAGTGCTTGTTGAATTGAATTAAATTGTTCTATGATTTATAGTCATATATTATAAAGATAAACTTTTACAATAGATCTTGGGGTTAATTCAGAGTACCACTTAGTTTCTCAAACATCGTGTATATTGAGGTCCTATTTAATGCTAACCATGGATCCCCTTGAAGTGATCACATTATTAAAATTTGAACTGCATATTTCCATTGGGTTGGAACCAGTTACCTTATTTTACATAATTATAAATTCAAATGGTGTGAATTTGAATATGTGTGACCACCTTAGAGGATCCTTTATTTATACTCATTGGGACCCAGTGTTGTTCTGTTCTCTTCCAACTTCTTCTTCCAATTTCTGAACCCAACCCATTATACATGTGTTGAGACTACTCAAGATAGAGGTACTGATGGATTGATTCACTGGGTGGCTCATCTAGCCACATGTCATAACATCTTTACTTTAATGATCTGTGTTTTTGCTGATGTGGGTAATGCAGATGATAACCTCTCCACCATTCAGTAGGAAAAATTCATGCTCTTTTTCTGCCAGTCTGGTGATCTCTGGTCTCTGGATCTCTGGTCCTCTCTGATTTAACTATATGCTCAGATAATTCACATACAGTCTGTTGCCGGTTCTATGAATTGAATCCTTTTCAACTTTGTATGACCATCCAAGCTTGTGCCTGGCTGGCAGAGATATCAAGAACTTAAGATCACTTTCATGTCATGATGAAGCATCAGAAAAGAACTTTAAGAGAGTCTTATTGCCTATCATAATATAGGAAATATGTAGACTTAAACCATTTGGTTTTTCTTGGATTGTTAAGCTCATCTATTTTGATTGTCTCTGCATCTCATTAAGGAATTCCTTTGCTGTTCCAGAGTTCAGGGGTGTTAGTATTATGCTCTCTGCAAACAGAAGCATCTTCAGGAGTGTATCATAAAGGTCATCTTGTTTTTATTTGGACTCCGCCTAGGATATGCATATATTTTTCATCCCTTGTATTTGAAGAGAACCAAAGATATCAGGATGTTGGGGTCAAGGTACGTTGTGTTTGACTGTGGCTGATCAGAAGGCTCCACCACAGACCAGGCACAAACAGACTGTAATTTGGGATGGAGCTGTCTCTAGATTTACACATCTCACATTTCCTTTTGTGCTATTGTGATTCTGATTTGCTGATGGAGCACAGGGTCTTTTTTGATGCAGGCATGCCATGCTGGGTGGTTCTGTGCCAGTTTCTCATGTATCACAATCAATGCTAAATTTCTTCAGAGAGACCTTGAAAGTGTCCTTGTATCCTTTCTTCTGACCTCTGTGTGAGCACTTGCTTTGTTCAAGTTCTTTGTAAAATAGTCTTTTAGGTAAACATGAGCTTGGCATTCAGACTACTTGATCAGTCCACTGGAATTGTGCTCTCTGCAATAGAATTTGAATGCTTGGCAGTTCAACATGAGAAATTTTGAATGCTGTGGATAAATTCACTTGCCTTGGCAGGATATTTCTTATGACAGTAGAAAACACCTCTACAATCTTCTGACTGTGTTTGAAATTATGGGTCAGAAGATCATGGTGATATTCATCAAGGAATCTTATATGTATTTCATCATGGGTAGAGTCTTAACATATGAATGGGAACAGTTTGTGGTAGGAGAATTCCAATTATTTCTATCAAATGCTTTTAAAAAAAATCAACCAAAAATGAACACAGTATATTTCCTTTACCATTAGTTGTGTTACAGTAAAGTTCTGTTCATTTCCTTCTATTTTTTCACCAGACACTCTTAATACACCAATAGATCATTCTCTAAAAGATTTTTATAGACATGAGAAAGTAGGAAAGTAGAGTGATGGGGTAAATATCTGCTTGTTGGAAGTACACTCCATCCCCGCATCCTCTTCTTCTAATTGGCTGTTTCATCCTTCCATTTTAAGGAGGATGCCCTGGCTAGCCATGTCTTCTCCAGTATTCACTCTTGACCCTCTGGACTGCCCCTCCCCCCTCACCATATTTTTCACTTCTTTTCATGTGTTGTCTTCCCCCATCAGAATGTAAGCTCCTTAAAGATATTGACTTTCTGCTATTTGTATTTACAGCACTTAAAATAGTGCCTGGTACTAAGTGTTTAATAAATGCTTATTGACTTGGTCACTTTTTGGGGGGATAATAATTCTGTCTATGAGCTTTTCCATTCTCTTAGACTTTTTCCTTTGAGTTATTTTTAAAAAATTAGACACAAAAGAGTGCTTTTAAAATTGTGTTACCTCCAGTATAGTGTTCTTTTGTCAATCAACCAGTTAAGCATTTATTAGGTTAACCAGTTAATTAGTATGCATTTATTAAGGACTTAATATGTGTTAGCCACTGTGCCAGGTATGAGGGATACAAAATAAAAATTCAGTAGTCACCACACAAGGAGCTCATATTCTTTAGGGAGAGAGGGAGGGAGAGAGAGGTAACAGGTACAGCCTTTCCAACTTAATTGTCTTGAGGACCATTTTAACCTGGGTACTATGAGACTATGTTCCAGGCACTTTCCTGTGTCCTGGAAATACAAATAACAGAAAGATAGTCCTTGTTTTCAAGGAGCTTATTCTGATAGGGGAAGGCAGGAGTTAGGAGTGCTTACTGGAAAGGAATGAGGACATGGCTAGCCTTGGGTACCCTTCTTAAAATGGAGGGAGGAAACAGAGGAATAGGCCACAGGGAATAGAAGATACCTTCAAGCAGTAGCTTAGCTATGTACCTAAAACTTTATTGTACAATTTCTATAAAAATCTTTGTGAGAATGTGTGATTGTCAGTGATATGAATAAGTTGCTATAGAAGTATAGCAAATCTGTTCAATTTCATACCTACTTGTTTGTTGTTCTTCCAGTTTAAAGTATAAATGCTTTCAGCATCCTCAGACCTCCTGGTTTTTCATGCCAAACTTTTTATAGGCTTGTTTTCATTTCCAGTACTTTAAGGCTTTAATGTTAATGTTCTAACAATTTCCTTAGTAACATTTTACACATTATTTATTGCATTATAAACTAGTGTTGTTTTGACTGCCTGGGTAAATAGATCAAGAATTTGTTGAATAATTTCTTCTTTGAAACAAATTAGTTTATATGGAGTAGCCCAAAAATCTTAGTGCCTCCTTAGCTTTAATAGCTTAAAATTGCTCTAAAACTTTAAACACCCTGTATACTTATATATGTATGTACATACGCATGTATATACACATATAGAACACAAAATTATACAAACCTTAGAGCACTGTATTGTTATTAATATTATTAATAATAAGAGTTAACATTATTTTGGCTTGTTACGGCAACTATTTTTCAATATTTTATTTTATTAGGTTGGGTTGGACCTGTTACAGCTACACACAATATTGTTATTCTTATCTTTATCCTACTTTGAAGCTAATTTTGACCTTTGTATAATTAATCAATAATTTGACTTCACATAGCAGTCTGTTAAGATACAGTTGATTTTATTTTTTTAATTTTTGCTTGGTGCTGGTTATGGTTGGTGGCTTCTAATTTCCTTCCCAAAGTCAGTGAGTGTTTTTGTTACATATATTTAAAGCTTTTGAATACTCTTACAGGCTTTTGACTGCTTTCATTTCTTCATCACAAACCATATTTTCCAATATATTTTTGTCATCTATGAATGAATGAAAAAGAAATTATTAAGAATTTACCATGTGCAACTACTATGCTGAGTACTGGGGATGGCAATTGGTTCGTAGTTGGTGGTGGTAGTGATGGGAATGGTAGGTTCCTTCTTTGCAAGGAGCCATGTGGATAGGTGTGGGTGCTGGAGTAGAAGCAGGGATAGTGGTGTGTTGGGGCGGGGGAAAGGCCAGGGTGCCATTCTGCTATTCCCACTCTTGAGTTATGCCTACTTTTGTATCAAAATCACAAAGTATCAGCTTTCTTTTAGAATTTCTTTACTTCATCTCTAACAAATTTTAGTAAATGTAAAATAAATTTACATGTTTGTTATATATTTAAAAGGAATAGCAAGTTGTACATAATAGACTTGCAGTTTTAATCAGCTTTTTATTATACTATGTTATAGAAATGCTTGTTTTATTCCATAAATTAAAAGAAAAAATATGAATACAAATAAGGAATTCTGAAAACAAAGTTAGTACAATAATTTTCCTTGTGTTTTTTTTAATACTTGCTCATTATGAGCACTGTAAAATGAGATGACCAGATCATGAAATCATACTTTTTGTTGCTTTTGTGTATACAATGAAACCATTTCTATCAACTATTTATACATAGTTTACATTTTTAAAGATGACCTTTGATCCAGCTTTCCATTAAATCATAACTCCTTTATCTCTTCTGGTTTCATGTATAGTGAGAATGGCAATCTGGGGTGATTCAGTTCTTCTAACAGTTTATTGTTATTATTACTAATATCAATGTTAAAGTAACTTCCTAGCCCCTTGCCAGTACTCTGAGATCTTGATGTAACCACAGCAGGTTGAGCAATGGCATAGCCTCATGGACCCTCTTGCAACTTAATGCTCAGATTTCAGGTAGCTATTGCATTCAGGGTGGGACCCCCATGGTAAATGGGCTTGAAGCAGTGAGGGCCAGAATGCTAAATG
Source organism: Gymnobelideus leadbeateri (assembly GCA_011680675.1). Taxonomy (NCBI): domain Eukaryota; kingdom Metazoa; phylum Chordata; class Mammalia; order Diprotodontia; family Petauridae; genus Gymnobelideus; species Gymnobelideus leadbeateri. Next base: position 20,868 of record WOXC01011714.1, read on the forward strand.
ATTAGTCTAGTTACAGAACCTAGCTATAGGACCTAGTTAATAACAGTTACCTTTGAAGATTTGCAATTCACTTTAATCACAACAAGCCTATAGGTGGGCAGGGAAACAATCATTGAATTCACTCTGAAATTTTGGCTCAAATGAACATTCACACTATAGTAACTCTAATTATACTTTTTTCCCTTTTTATGTTTATTTTTAGTTTACAACATTCATTTCCACAAGATTTTGAGTTACAAAGTTTCTCCCCATCTGTCCCCTATCTACCACTCCAAAACAGCAAAACCACTGAATACCCCTTATGTCCTCCCCCATACCCCCTCCAACTTTACAGTAGGGCAAGATGGATCTCCATACTTCAGTGCCTGTATATCTTATTTCCTAGTTGCATGTAAAAATAATAATTTCTTTTAAACATTTGATTTTAAAACTTTGAATTCCAGATTCTTTCCCTTCTTCCCTTGTCCCTCGCCTTACTGGGAAGGTAAGCAATTCAATATAGGTTGTACATGAGTAGTTAAGCAAAACATTTCCATAGTGGATATACTGTGGAAGACTGATTATATTTCCCTCCATCCTATCCCATCCCCCACTTGTTCTCTTTTCTACTTTGACCCTGTCCCTTTTCAAAAGTGTGTGTTTCTAACTACCCTTCCCCCCAATCTGCCCTCCATTCTATCATTCCCCCTCTTATCCCCTTCCCCCCTACTTTCCTGTAGGGTAAGATACCCAATTTAGTGTGTATGTTATTCCCTCCTAAGCTGAATTCAATGAAAGTAAGGTTGATCCATCCCCTTTTGCCTTCCTGTTCTTCCCCTCCATTGTAAGAGTTTTCCCTTGCCTCTTTTACATGAGATAATTTACCCTATTCTGTCTGTCCCCATTTCCTCTCATCATATTCCTCTCTCACCTCTAAATTTCACCTATAAGTATCATCCCTTCCTATTCAATTGATCCTGTGCCCTCTGTCTATGTATACTTGTACACATTTATACACACACTCACATATGTATTCATACACACATATACCCTCCTATATAGACATTTATATGTATACATATATACATACATATGTATACATATACATACACATATATACATACATATGTATACATATACATACATACATATATATACACATATACATACACACACATACATTTATATTCCCTTCAGTTACCCTCATACTGAGAAAAGTTTCTTAAGTTACAATTATCGTTTTCTCACATAGGAATGTAAATAGTTCAACTTTGATAAGTTCCTTATGATTTTTTTCCCTTGTTTACCTTCTCATGCTTCTCTTGCTTCTTGTATTTGAATGTCAAATTTTCTATTCAACTCTGTTTTTTTCATCAAGAATGCTTGAAAGTCCTCTATTTAATTTAATGACCATATTTTCCCCTGAAACATTATACTCGGTTTTGATGGGTAGGTGATTCTTGGTTTTAATCCTAGCTCCCTTTGACCTCCATAATATCATATTCCAAGCCCTTCAATCCCTTAATGAAGAAGCAAGCTACTAGATCTTGTGTTATCCTGATTGTGTTTCCACAATATTCAAATTGTTTCTTCTTGGCTGCTTGTAATACTTTTCTCCTTGATCTGGGAACTCCAAAACCTGGCTATAATATTCCTAGGAGTTTTCCTTTTGGGATCTTTTTCAAGAGGTGATCAGTGAATCCTTTCAATTTCTATTTTGCCCTCTGGTTCTAAAATATCAGGGCAATTTTCCTTGAGAATTTCTTGAAGTATTATTTCTAGGCTCTTTTTTTTATCATGGCTTTCAGGTAGTCCAATAATTTTTAATTTATCTCTCTTGGATCTATTTTCCAGGTCAGTTGTTTTTCCAATGAGATTTTCCACATTGCCTTCTACTTTTTCATTTGTTTGGATTTGTTTAATAGTATCTTGATTTATTTCTCATAAAGTCATTAGCTTCCATTTGCTCCAATCTAATTCTGAAGGAATGATTCTCTTCAGTGAGCTTTTGAAATTCTTTTTCCATCTGGCAAATTCAGCTTTTTTAAGGCATTCTTCTCCTCATTGGCTTTTGGCCCTCTTTTGCCATTTGAGTTAGTCTATTTTTAAGGTGTTATTTTCTTCAGTCAGATTGTTGACTCTCTTTTCTTGCATCACTCTCATTTCTCTTCCCAATTTTTCCTCCACTTCTCTTGCTTGATTTAAAAAAATCCTTCTCGATCTCCTCCATGGCCTGTAACCAGTTCATTTTTTCTTGGAAGCTTTTGGTGCAGGAGTTCTGACTTCATTGTCTTCCTCCTGTCCCATGCTTTGATCCTTTTTGTCCCCAAAAAAGGAATCTAAGATTTGATTGCTGTGCTTGCTTTGCTTCCTTTGCTTGCTCATGTTGCTACTCAATTTCTTGACTTTTGAGTGCTTTGCCACAGTAGAACTCTGCTTCCAGAGAGGAGAGCTTTGTCCCAAATAACTGGGGTTTTTGCAATTGCTGGATCTATTAGTTGGGTGCCCTCTCTGCAGCCCCCACTAGCTCTGGCTCACTGGTCACACATCCCAGGAACTCTACCCAAGACAGCAGTCCAGATCCAAGCAGGTTAAAGCAAAAGTAATTACCCTCTGAATGGTTGGTTGGTCCCCCTGCAATGTGCAGGCCAGGAGCTCTGAAGCAGTCACGTGGAGGCAGCTGCATGGCTGCAGTTCCTCATGTTGCTTCTCTCCCTGGACTACCTCCTACCCCCAGTTCCAACAGAGTTCCACACTGATCTTTTACTTTGTATTTGGCATTTATGGGTTGATAATTCTGGAAACTGCCACAGCTGCTGGTGATCCACTCTTCTGACATCCACTCCAGCTGCTGTTGATTGGGGCTGTCCTAAGGCTTCATGTGGGGCTGGGCTCTGCTCCCAGTGTGCTGCAATGGACCTTTCTTGTCCACCTGTCAGGCTGCCTTCAGCAGGAGATTTGTTTCTTTCTGTCACTTTGTGGGTTCTATAGCTCTAAAAGTTGCTTAGAGTCATATTTTATAGATATTTGAGGTGGTTATTGGGGGAGCTCCTGGAGTTTTCCTGCTTCTATGATGCCATCTTGGCTCCACCTCCCCTATACTTTTACTATGATTATCAAAGGATATAATAATAATGATTAAGGGTACAGGATAACTCTCTTAGTCCTTGACAGAGTTGCATCCTAGGTCCCTGCAACAACAATCCATGTGAATGGTGAGAAGCTTATTAAGTTAGAAGATCAATAGTCTCCCTCCTCCAGATAGATTTAATCCATCAAATATTGGATATCATACCAGGTGGGGGGTTGCTTGTGCAATTGGTAAAGGCATGGTCTGTGTCACTTGAGATTACATGTCTCTGGATTCTTCCTTCTATTTTTATAGTCTTGTTTTTCACAAAGTTAATTTTCTACTATGCCATCATGATAATTTATTTTGGTCCAAGTATTCCTTATCTGCTATCAAATTAATGCTGTACTTATTATTTTTCCTCATTTTTGGAGAAATACATTCCTTTTTTCCTTTTAAAAATCATGTCTTACAGACTAAACTATTTTAACATCAAGAAGTAAATTTCCTCTTGGGATGTTATTTCCCATAAAAGCACTAAACTTGAGTAACTTTTTCTCAGCAAATTCTGAAGACTTTGCCTTGGAAATTTTTAATTAAAACAAAAGATGTGGCTTGGATCAAAATCTGAATTCATTTACACCAAATGCATTTGATTAGAACCAAAGTTAAAGAGCAGTGATTAGACAATTCTATTCCTCCTCCCCCTTTGCCTTCTGGTGCCAAGCAAGGAAGGATTGCTTTCCCAGCACCTTAACTTTTTAGTCTTCTAAGAGCAGCACTTAGATCTGAAATCCGGGAAGATTATGCCTAATTTACTCTCTGACTAGATACTAACACAAACAAAGCTTTATGAGAATGACATGTACCCTAGTGAAATGGACCATCAACTTTCCCTGGGCTAGTTATTTTATTTGTTCTTCTTAGTTCAGTGACCAACCACGTGTCTAAGTGCTTTTGCAGTAAATAGTACAGATCCAGCAGACCAAGTCAAATTAATCTTTTTCCTTTGTTGATGCTATTTTTGTGAGACATAAGTCATAGAGTATTTGAGGAAACTGATCACAACAATTATGACATACAAGCATGAAAAAACATTAACTAAGAAAAAATGTGGGAACTATCTATATTTCCCTTGTTTACTTATAATAAAAAGGTACCTGGATATGTTGCCTAACATTCTGTTTCTATGTATAGTATTCTCTATGTTTAAGTATGCTGACATTGCTACAAATTTTAGTGGTCATGATATGGTTTTGATTGGAATGTTCTATGCAGATCATATTTTTCTTCTAAGTTTTCCATGATTCTTGAAACAACTCTGAACTTTAAACTAGTCTCCAGAACATTTTGGCTTGGTGTACCCTTTTACCTCTAACTTATCTTCATGGTCTCACCTATTTATTATTTTTATTTTTTTATTTTTATTTTTTGCTTTTTGGAGGGGCAACTGGGGTTAAGTGACTTGCCCAAGGTCACACAGCTAGTTTTTTTGTGTTAAGTGTCTGAGGCTGGATTTGAACTCAGGTCCTCCTGACTCCAAGGCTGGTACTCTACTCACTGCTCCACCTACCCACCCCTTGCCTATTTAAAAGACTTGGAAAATCCTTATTTTTTGTTCATGTTTTTAAAATATTTTTGTGTTTGGGTGGTCAAAACAAATTCCTCCTCCAAGGTAGGTACCAAAGATAACTCTTAGAAACTTATTATTGAGTAGTTTCAGTTATGTCTGACTCTTAGTGACCCCATTTGGGATATTTTTGGCAAAGATACCAAAATAGTTTCCCATTTCCTTCTCCAGTTCATTTTATAGATGAGAAAACTGAGGCAAATGGTTAAGTGACTTGATCAGTGTCATACAGCTAGTAGTAAGTATCTAAGGCCAGATTTGAACTTGGGAACATGAGTCTTCCTGACTCTAGGCCTAGCACTCTATTCACTGGGTTATCTACCCTATACTTCTCTAAACAAAAATTGATTGAATTAGATTGTACCCATAAAGAATATGGGACAAAAGGAAAGATTGAACAAAAAGTTATGTTTTTTATCGGTCTTCTCCATTAGACTGTGAGCTCTTGGAGGGCAGGGACTATCTCGTGCCTCTCTTTGTACCCCTGGCATTTAGCAGTGTCCCTGGAATGTAGTAGGCACTTAGTAAAGATTTAGTGAGTAAGTGGATGTCAATTGGTAATGATGTTTCTTACTGAAGGGAATATATCCTTTGATACCATGCCTTGCAAGTTTGATAACCATTAGGAATAAAGGAATTATCTCATTATTAGTTATCATTATGCCTATTTAAAAATTGTTAGCTGTTTTCATGTAATGCCTTAAGCACTGTAGTTTCATTAACATAGGGAGTCCATGGTGAAACTTTCTTTTTCAATTCAGGTTGACACCTGGGTCAGAGGCAGGACTTGAGGACCAGATTTTCCTGTCTCCGAGGTGTTTAAAGTTTAAAAAAACTGCACTATGGGGAAAATGCACCTTTCTGTCTGCTAATATTACCAATGTGAGGAAAACTACTTAAAAAAAATTCAACCCACTTTGCATATGTGAAAAAATATCATTGATTAGATTCACTGAAATCCCTATGTCCAGGACATTTACATTTGAGGTTTGTGGTTGGCCTACCACAAGTATCAACTTTACTGAGACCTAGATCAGGCTAGCAGCCAATAATAGAAGGCCTATTTGGGAGGCAGATTGATGAAAGGAGCTTAGTGAAAGTGGAAGATAGTCTGGCAAGAGTATATTTTTCAAGGAGGATTGCTTTCTGGTTTTCCTGAATTCCAGTAAATGAAAGAATGGTTAATGGAGATATATTAGGTCTCAATTCAATCCAAGAAACATTTATTAAATATAACACCAAGAGCTGTTACCCAGTAGATAAGTTGGTTAAAGGATATAAACAACATTTTTTCAAATGAATTGCAAAAGAATTGGAAGTTGTGGTGATGTCTGTCAATTGGTGAATGGCTAAACAAGTTGTGGTATATGATTGTGATGGAATATTACCATGCTATGAGAAATAATGGGCTAGTTGATTTTAGAAAAGCATAGATAGACTTGCACAAAATATTGAAGAGTGAAATGAGCAGAACCAAGAACATGTTGTATACAGTAACAGCAAAATTGTTTTGAGAACTACTTTGAGCGACTAAGTTATTTTGACTATTATAAATACCTAAATTAACTACAGAGGATCTATGAAGGAAGACCCTATCTGCATCCAAAGAAAGAACTGATAAATAGAAATATGTACATAGTGATCTTACCTACATATACATGTTTGTGTCTAATTGTAGCCATCTGTAGGGCCAGGGAGGCCAGGGAGGAAAAAAATTATATGACAAATTTATTATATATTTTAAAGGAATAGCAAGTTGTACATAATAGATTTGGAGTTTCATGTACAATCGTCTTTACTCATTCTGCTGTGTTATGGAAATGATTGTTTTATTTCAGAAATTAAGAACAAAATAAATTTAAAAATTCAAAAACAGATTGCAAACTATAAATGACCAAATAAAAACACATCCCAAAATAACTCTGAGGTTTCCTATACAAACTGGCAAAGATGACAAAAGTTTGGAGCTGCCAAAGTTGGAGAGAGTGTGGAAAGACAGGTGCTGTAAAGTTTCAACCATTGTGGATGTCAGTTTGGTATTATGCAAGAAAAGTGATTAAATCATCCATACCCTTTGACCCAGTGAGCCTACTGCCAGAAACGTACCCCAAGAAGATTAAAGAGAAAAACCAGGGTCCCATAAATACCAACATAGCAGCATTCTTTTTCATAGGAAAGAACTAGAAACCAATAGTGTTTTGGTATATGAATGTAATGGTATATTGTCATGTGGTAAGAAATGATGACTTTAAGGAATTTAGAAAAATGTAGGAAGATTTGTATGAACTGATATAGAGTAAAATAAACAGAACCAGGACTGTGTACACAATACCACAATCATGTAAATTTAAAAATCACTGAAAAATAGAATGTAAGTAACTGAAATCAGTAAAGTTATTAGAGTAGAATGAAACATTCCTTCCACATTCATAGTACAGAGTTGGGGGAATCCTAGGATGTGATAGCATCATTGTATACAATGTATTGTCATATACATCATATTCAATATGTTTGATTGCATGCATTGTAAGATTGTTACCCTATCAGATATTTTTCTTTAATTGCCTTTTTTTTTTTATCATACTCACCTACTCAATAAACTTCAGTGGCTCCCTACTATATCTAGGATTATATACAAACTTTGTTTATTATTTAAAATCCTTCACAACTTGACATGAAAAGAGCTTTCAAATCTTGCTGGACATTATTCTCTTTCCCACAAACAGTGATCCAGCCAAACCAGCCTTCCTACTATTCTTTATATTTTGCACTCCATGTCTGCCATATCTGAAATTCATTCTATCCTTGCCTCTATGTCATAGAATTTTTTTTTATTTTTTTCAAAATTCAGATCAAGCACCATCTTCTATCTAAAACCTTTCCCCATCCTATTAATTGTTAGTGACCTCCCTAACAACACTTAATTTATTTGTATTTATTCTCCTCACTTTCCCCCCTATACATATGCACCTTTCTTCTCCCCAGTTGTAATATAAGTTCCTTGAGAGCAGGGATTGCCTCAATTTTGTTTGTTTGTTTTTTAATCCCTATGTCTAGCACAATGCCTGGAACATAGGTGCTTAACACGTTTGTTAATCAATTAATTATTGATTGAAGAGAAGTTCAAATCAGGTAGAGGTAGTATAAAAATGGCTTTGATGTAAAGACAAAAGGCATAAATGAAATATACTTTTACAAATAAGATTAAAGGACTGAACAGGACAAAACCCCATAGAAAATTTCAAAATTAAATAAGAGATTAATAAAGCAGAAAATAAAGACCATTTATTTGACAAAAAGTTTTTTTGCACTAAAGTAAAAAAAAAAACCAGATAATTTGATATTTAAAAAGAGAGAGGAAAACCAAATTGTTCATATCAAAAATGAAAAAGAAATTATAGTAAGAGGGAATAAAGGAAATTATCAAAACTATTTTGTCCAGGTATATGAGAGTAAAACTGAAAACCTACAGGAAATAGATGAATACTTATAAAAATATGAATCACATAGATTAATGAAAGAAGAAATTGACTATTTGAGCAACCCAATGTCAGAAAAAGAAAGTAACTCAGTATCAGAAAAAGAAATTGAACAACCCACAAATGAATTCTGTCAAGAAACCACTTCTAGGACCAAATAGACCTACAAGTGAATTAAGTCAACATTCAAAGAGCAATTAATTTCAATAGTATTCTCGAAACTAGAAAATGTTTTCAATAAGAAGAGCACTCCGTTGGATATAACTCTTCTTTACAACTTGACTAATGTTTAATGCAAAGGTATTGTAGAACCTATATCAGATAGCATGCTGCCTTGGGGGGGGGGGGGAGGAGAGAGAGAAAAAGAAATTTGGAACTTAGGGGACTGTGGAACTGAATGCTGAAAACCAAAAGTAAATAAATAAATTTTTAAAAGAAACGGACGAAGAACACCAACAAAAAATATACCTATGTAAAGATACTGTACAAGTTGAAATGCTTTATAAATTACCATAAACATTTATAAATTACAATAAACGAAACAAACAAAATAATAACAAAAGCAGTCACCCTCCAATCCCTTTCACTGATACAGATATGATCAGTATCTAATTCTAAACCAAGCAGATAGAAAGTAGAGAAAGACATGTACAGACCCATATTCCTAAAGAATAGTGATACAAAAATTGAAAACAAAATGTTACTCTACAACAACATACCAGAAAGATTACACATTATGACCAAGTTGAATTTATGCCAGAAATTTAGGATTGATTCAGCAAAAAAAGCCCATAAATATAACAAACTATATTTATCAGTAGATACCGAAAAGTCCAATATCTGTTTCTATTAAAAACTATAGAAATCATAAGAATAAATGGACCTTTCTTTAACATGATAAATAATGCCTATATAAATCCTTAAGCTGTAATCATTAAAATGATTTGGTACTGGTTTAGAAAAGAGAGAGGTTGATAAGTGGAACAGATTAACTTCACAATACAGAAGCAGTCAAACATAGCAGTATAGTGTTTGATAAACTCAAACTGGGGAAGGAAATCACTATTTGAGAAAAATTACTAAGAAAATTGGACTGAAGTTGGGCAGAAATTAGTTTCAGATCAACACCTCACACAATATACCAAGATAAGCTCCAGATGGAAATATGACCTAGATATGAAAGGTAACATCATTAACAAATTAGAGGAACAATGAATAAATTACCCTTTAGATGTATGGATAGGGGAGTTCACAAAGTGACAGACTCACACAAGAAAAAATGGATAATTTTGATTATATAAAAATTTTAAAAATTTACACAAACACATCTGCTATTAAAATGTAAAAGAAACAGGGAACTGGGGAAAAATCTTTATAGCAAGTTTCTCTGATAAAGATCATATCTAAGCTATAAAAGGAATTGATTCACATTTATAAGAATACATTGCTCATGGGTTGATCAAACCAGTTTAATAAAATGACAATAATACCTAAATTAATTTACTTATTCAGTGCAATTTTCTAAGGAAGATGCTATATATATATATACACACCATGCTATAGACAATGATATAAAATTTTTCTAAATCACTAACAATTATAGAAATGCAATTAAATCAACTTCAAGATTCTACCTCACATCCATCAAATTGGTAAAAATGACAAATGTTAAAGGGGCTGCAGGGAAAAAAAAATCTATATTTGCACACCATTGCTGAAGCTGTAAATTAGACCAGTTATTCTGGAAAGCAATTAGGAACAATGTTCATAAAGTTAGTAGACTGTGTGTGCCCTTTGCCCCAGCTATACCACTACTAGTCTTATATTCCAAAGAAATCAAAGAGGGAAAAGACACATATATACAAACTATAGCAACCCTTTTCATGGTATCCCCAAACTGGAAATTATTGGGCTATCCTCCTGTTTGGGAAATGGCTAAAGAAACTGTGCTATGTGAATTTAATGAAATATTATTGTGTCATAAGAAATGACAAAATGAATAGTTTCAGAGGAGACTAGGAAGACCTCTCTGAACTGATGCAAAAGCACTAAGTAGAATTAGAAAAGCAATCTGTACAATTATAACATTATAGAGAAAAACAACCTTGAAAACTTTAGAACTCAGTGCAACGATAAAATAGAAATCCAAAAGAATGAAGATGAACCTCCACTCACCACCTCTTAGAAAGGTGATAAATTTAAATGTAAAGAGACAAATGTCTTCAGACATGGCCAGTGTGGGTATTTGTTTTGCTGGACTATGCATCCACGTACAGAGGACTTTTATTATTATTTTTTTTCTTTAATTTGCTCAATGGAGAAGGTAGTGGGGGGATAGATTAATAAAAGAAAAAAAATTAAAAATACATGATTGCCCTCTGACAGGGGAGGGGAGGCATACGGGGAAAATTTAGATGTAACAACAAAACATAAATACAAATTTAAGAAAAACATTGAAGTACCAAAGAGCAAATAAAGTAAGATGAAGGGATTGATAAGAGTGATTCCTTAGATCCTTTACAGATTGAAAACCCAAAAGAAAACCAAAACAAAAGTCAAATTTATTGGATATCTTGTAAATAACACTGTTCTAAATACTAGCATGCCAAAATAAAATATGGAATAGCCTCTGCTTGGAAGTTTATTTTTTATTTTTTGCTTTTTGGAGGGTGGATGCTTGGAAGTTTATTATTATTTTTATTTTTTGCTTTTTGGAGGGTGGAAACTGGGCAGTTGGGGTTAAGTGACTTGCCCAAGGTCACATGGCTAGTAAGTGTTACGTGTCTGAAGTCAGCTTTGAACTCAGATCCCTCTGACTCCAGGGCTAGTGCTCTATTCACTATGCCACTTAGCTGCCCCAAGAGATTTATTTTTTTTAAAAGCAAATATAGCAATCACAAAGTACAATGCAAGAAAGAATGTGCTAATGGCAAAATAGAGTTTAAGTCAGAATGCTTTAAATATTTTTCAGGAAGTTAAGGGTATTTCCATTGGGGGCGAGGTATATATGTAAGGGAAGTTTTCATAGACTGGACCTTGAAAGAAGAAAGGAATTTCAATTAGTAGAGATGTCAACAGACTAAATTATAGGAATTGGGGATGTTCTGAATGAATGCATGCTGATGGAAGAAGGTAGGACAGGACTGGAGAATAGAGAGTCATTCAGTTTGGTTAAAATGCAATGAGCCTTGAGTGCAAGGTCAGGAGTTCACACTTTATCCTATTTGCAACAGGGAGATATTATGCAGTTCTGAACGGAGAAGTGATTTGATCAGATCTATTCAACGGGAAGAATAATTTCACAGTTATATGAAGGTTGTGTCAGACAGCAGGGAGACTAGGGGTAAGGAAATCTTAGCGTAGGTTGGAAGTAATGAGGGCCTGAATTTCAGTAGTAGCAGTGGTAAGGGAAAAGATTTAAGAATGGGGAGTGGTTAAGGAGAGGGATACAAGAGATAATATAGAGACAGAATCAATGGAACTTGAAAACTAATTGGATATAAGGGATGAAGAAGAAGAAAAAGATAGTGGCCACGTTTTGTATAACTGATTCCAGTTAATCTTATATGGGCATGGCATAAATTTAGATCAAGGACACTGATTTACAGCAGAAGTATAATATATTTGATACTTCCTCTTTCCTTGCCTCAAAAAAATGGATGATCTCGTTGTATGTGAATTCTTGACTCTCTCTCTCCATCTTTCTTTGTCCCTATCTTTCTCTATGTCTCTCACTCTCTTACTCCATCTCTCTCTTCATCTCTGTCTCTATGTGTCTTTGACTCTTCATCTCTAGCTCTCTTTTTCCTTTCTCCTTATTATTCTGCTTCCTTTCTTGAAACAAACAAGTTGTCATTCAACCCATTCCCCTTTTGGCATCATGTACCATTTGGCAAGTGTGACAGCGAACATCAAACACATGGCATTTCCTGTGGTGATGATGCCTGCTAGTCTGGGCAGCTGCATGGGGCATTGATGTGGGGTGGCCAATAGCTTGGGATACTGAGGGAGCAGAAAAGTGAGCTGGAACCCTTTTTCACTTTTATTTTGATTTGATTGTCTGGCAAATAATTCTGATATTTAAGACAAATGGCTGTGTGGGTCACATTTAACTTGCTTTAGACAAGGATCCCTTAGATAGTGGAAGAAAATTATTGCTACAGACCCAGTGGCAACCAAAGAAATAAAGTGGTTAGTAACTAAGCCCTGACAATTTTACATCTTCCTGAGCTTTCTATAGTGCCTTAGAAGAAGGGCCCATGTAATATATTAGGAAGTCCTTCTAAAAATATGACTTGGAAAAACTAGTGAGCCTATGGCAGCAAGTAGTATTTTATAAACTTAAATGTATAACTTTCTTTTAAAATTATAATATTTTAACATTTATTTTTAAAATTTTGATTTCCTCTTCTCTCCTCCCTCAAAATCCTCCTCTCATTCATTGAAAAGGCTTGTGATTATACGTATGAAGTCATACAAAACATATTTCCATATTAACCATGTTGCAGTTTTTAAAAAGACAAGAAAAATAAAGTGAAAAAATACCTTTTTTCTACAGAGTTTAACAGTTGTTACTTTGGAAATGGATAGCAATTTCATCAAGAATCCTTTGAAATTGTCATGGATCATTGTATTGTTCAGAATAGATAAATGTTCCATAGTGGATTGTCATCACAGTATTGCTGTTTACTATGCAATAGTATTCTCCTGTTTCTGCTCACTCTATTTTTGCGTCAATAAATATAAGTCTCTTCAGGTTTTTCTGAAACCATTCTCTTCCTTATTTCTTATAGCACAATAGTATTCCATCACAATTATATACCCTAACTTATTCAACTATTTCCCAATTGATGGGCATGCCCTCAGTTTCCAATTCTTCTCCACCACAAAAAGAGCTCCCATCAGTATTTTTTGTATATAAAAGTCCTTTTCCTTTTTCTCTGATCTCTTTGAGATATAGACTCAGTAAGTTTCTGCACAGTTTTATAGCACTTTGGACATAGTTCCAAATTGTTTTCCAGAATGGTTGACTACATAGGCCCATCAACTGTGCATCAATAAGCCTATTTTTTTCATGTCCCTTCTAGCACTTGTCATCTTCCTTTTCTGTAATGTTAGCCAATCTAATGGGTATGAGGTAGTATCTCAGAGATTAATTTGCATTTTCTAATGATTAGTGATTTAGAGCATTTTTTTATATGACGATTGATAGCTTTGATTTCTTCTTCTGAAAATTGCCTGTTCATTGACATTGACCACTTATTAATTTGGGAATAACTCTTATTTTTATAAACTTAGCTCAGCTCCTCATATATCTGAGAAATGAGAACTTTTTCAAAGTGATATGCTATAAAACTTTTTCTCCCAAATTTCTGCTTTCCTTTTAATTTTTTTTTTTTTGCTTTTTGGAGAGCAATTGGAGTTAAGTAACATGCCCAAGGTCACACGGCTAGGTTTTTATTTGTGTGTGCGTTAAGTGTCTGAGGCCAGATCCGAACTCAGGTCCTTCTGACTCCAGGGCCTGCACTCTACTCACTGCGCCACCTAGCCGCCCCTCCTTTTAATTTTGACTGCATTAGATTTGTTTGTGGAAAAAAAAAGTTTAATTTCTTGAAATCAAAATTATGCATTTTACTTTACATGATCCTTCCTATCTTATCTCTTCATAAACTGTTTATCCATAGATCTGACAAGTAATTTTTTCCCATGCTCCCCCCCAGATTTGCATATGATGTCACCCTTTATGTCTATATCATGTAGCTATTTTGACCTTAGTCTTCGAATATGGTGTGAGATGTTGGTCTGTGTCTAATTTCTTCTGGACCACATTCCAGCTGTTCCAGAAATTTTTGTTGACTAGTGAGGTCTTGCCCCAAAAGTTTATATCCTTGGGTTTATGAAATACTAGATTGCTGTATTTATTTGCTTCTGTATATTGTATACCTAATATATTCCATTGGTCGGTCTTTATGTGTGTGAAGTATAAATTAGCCAACTAAGTCCCTGAGAAGTGACTTACCCAAAGTCACTTAGGTAATCCATGGCAGAATCAGGAGAGTGGTAATTCCTTTTGAATATAGATTTGACAGGATGGCCATGAGGTTTCTTCTAACTCTCTAGTCCTGTGATTCTGTGATTTAAGGCTAGGTTCTAACACTTTAAATCTGCCTCTTTACCCATTATAATGCCCTGCATCTTCATGGATTCATCGCTTATGTACAGAAAATATTTTTTCTAGATAGAGTTTTTCTAAAGCTTCCCGTACTGATGGTGGTTGAATGATTATAACATTTATCCTCCAGCTCTCACCTCTCAAAAGGCTGAGGGAAATCTTATTGTACCCTTTTAAGATACTCTCCCTTTCAGAAGATGCAGCAAGTAATAAATATAACCTGCTCATCATGGCAGTTTTTTGCACTATCCAATTAGATTAGTCACTCTTCATAATTAAAATACATGCCAAACTAAAATAAGTTAACTCTTTAGGCTCAAAGTAAATACAAATGAGAGCTCTTAGACTAACATATATTTCATCAAATATCATAAAATTTCCCTCTATAGTCATTTATACTTAATCCATGTTCCTCTGAGATAGGTATCTACTAGACTCATGTGACTCTAAGCACAAAGAAGAGAAATATTTACTTGAGCATGTGTACCTATTTTCATATTCATAACTGGCATATCTCAAGATTAATAAAATTTGTAGTTTGGGGATAGTCTGAAGTATGATCCATCATACGAATGAACCCTGTAGGTGTAAATACTCAGTCACTCGTATGTTGTCTTTAGAATAGCAAGCCAGATCAGAACCCAATCACTCCAGTGGAAAGTAAGGAGAGAGTACTTCCAGTCAAACCCCTAAGAGGGTTTCTCTTTTGGGATGGGATACCTTGAACAGAGGAGGACCTTATGAACTTCAGAAAGACAGAGGATTTAGATTTCTCATTGGTATCATAGCTTTAGAACTCTATGAGGAGGGGTGGCTAGGTGGCACAGTGAATAGAGCACTGACTCTGGAGTCAGGAGGACCTTAGATCAAATGTGCCCTCAGACACTTAACACTTACTAGCCATGTGACTTTGGGCAAGTCACTTAACCCAAATTGCCTTGCCTTCGCCCCTCTAAAATGCAACCCCCCCCAAAAAAAACTCTATGAGGAGCCCAACAAAAATCTAAATCATACCTAAAAGGAATGTCGGGGGGGGGCCATGAAAGGGAGAAAAAGAACCCCAATCATGAGTTGTACATTACTCCTTTGACAGATGTGCTTTCCAAGCTTCAACCCACTTTCTCCTGAGCTTTCTATGTCCTTATGGTGGGATAGGGGTTTGACCTCTGATTCCATTGATATAAAGAACTCCAGGTGCAAAGAACCTTCTCTACCAATGCAGTTTAGCAAATTATGGTCTTAGAGAGTTGCTTAGAACACTGAGAGGTTAAGTGATTTTTCCCAGGATCATAGAGCCCTTATGTGTCAGGGGCAGAATTTGGAACCAAATCTTTTTGCTTTAAGGTTGATTTCATACCCATTATATCACACTGCTTCTCTGAGAGACTGAAACAGAGTAGAACTTCTGCTTGTTGGTTGCTTCCCTCTTTCGAAGATGAAACTGCCATGAAAGTCAGCCACCAATCTGCTTTTGTTAGAGAGAAGGCTCTAACATACATTTGGGTCATTAATTCCCTCAAATTACTTTGTGTAAAGTCTGTGCTTTGTTTCCCAATTTCTTTCTGTTTCCTTTTTTTTTATCTAAATAATCTGTATTATACTCTCATGACAAAATAGTTTCTTTTTCTCCTTCCATGGACTTTCAGCTAATGCTGTCCATCATGATTCCCCTTTCTAGTTCCTTGATTTCCTCACATGAGTATATCACATTATCATACAGTGTTCCTCACATCACCCCTCCTTTTACCTTTTCTGCTTCCTATGAGTAAGGTATAGCCATTGAAAGCTATATTCCAATCACAAAGTCTCAATCATATCAGTGAGATCAAATTTGCCTTTGTTACTAGTTTACCTTGTTAGACATTGTGGATTTGTGTATCTGAAGCTGTGTGTCTCTATACTGTTGGTTCCTTACTTGAATTTTTTTCTTCTGTGAACATCTAGATATCTCTACTGCTGTTCTCTCCCTATCTACATTTTAGGTAGTATCTCTTTGGCATCTAACATGGTTTTCTTACTCTCTTTTACATTTCATTTTAAAGCCCTTTTGGCTAAATTTGCAAGATTTCAAGTAAATATATTCTTATTAGCCTTTTTAAGCTTAACCAGGAGCCTGGTTAAGCTTATATAATATTATATAAAATATAATATAATATAAATATAATATTATATAAAATATAATCCTATATTTTAATTCAGACTCTAGAAATACTAATCCCATTTTCTGATAGCATCTTCTTAAGCAGCTGCTCACTTACCTAATCTGTTTTTTCCTCTTCTGAATCCTTTGTCTTTGATGAACTGCAATGGTGAAAACACCACTGAATGTTATCTATATTTCACTTCTGTGGTTCCTTATTTTCCTCACACAAGTATACTTTCCCAATATACAGAGTTATACCATCCATACTCCTTCCTATCCTGTTGCTTCTGAATAAGATATATCCATCCAGAACCATATTTTAGTTCTGGATTTCATTTCACCAAATCTCATTGATACCCATGAAGTCAAATGTTCTTCCTTGTGTTAGGGCATCTATTTCTTTTTAGTTGTTGGCCAAGCTTTGAATATTAGGGTATAGATGTTTGAGACCAAGGGTTTTCCTACTGGATCCTTTGTCTTATAACTATTCATTATGGTATCTAGTTGGGGAATATATATGTGGTCTTATCCCTTCCCCATTCTTTTATAAAGTCCTGTTTATTAGATATTCAAGACATACAGCAAAAACACTCTTACAAGCCTTTGTTTGGTATCCATCACTGGTCAGGATTTTTATCATCTCTCTGTCTTCAAGTGGATTTTATTTTTTTATTGACAACCTGAAACATTTCTTCTGCTCCCTAAAGGAACACTTTGTTCTACATGAGCTGATACTCTGGAGAGTAGGAATTTAGTCACTTTACCTTCTTTACTCTTCTAGAAGAGAAGAGAATAGCCAACCCTTTGCCCACAGGTAGCAGGCTTGTGGAAATAGAGGCATCATACCTTCAGTGTAGGTCACAACAAAATTTATCCTGCTTCCCATACTTAACTAGAAATCAGATTTTCGGGTTCCTCATCTTTTATGCTAGTTGTTAAGCTGTTTGTGGGTGTCTTCACTTCAGAATTGGCATTGGGCTTCTCACTTCTTTAGCACCCCATAACACCTTGACAATTTCTTGAGCACCTCTCATCACCTGGACAGCCACACCCATTTTCCTTTTCCTTCTCTCACTAAACTTTTGTCTTGCTAATTTGTTTTTCTTACCTCATCTTACCAACCACAGTCTTCTCCTTTGCCTTGAACCCTTTTCTTTCCACTTCTCTTTCAGCTCAATTTCCTTCTCCTCCTGCTGTTTTCCTTTACTTTCTTTGCCTTCTCCTTTTCTCTCCCAAATTATTTTCCTTTAGTTCAGTTTCTTTTCCTCTTTCAGCTCTCTTAAAATTATTCACAATTTCCCTTCCTCAAATTCAGTTTTGTAGCTCTTAAACTCTCTGTTTTTCTAGTACAAAGATGAGATTCAAAAGTCTTCTCCAAAGGAACCCAGCCTATCTATATTTTTTATATGATTACATGAAAAAAATGTTCCAAATCACTTCTAATTAGAGAAGTGCAAATTAAAGCAATTTTGAGATAGCAAAGATGACAAAAGAGTAAAATGATAACTGTTGCAGGGGATTGTGGGAAAACAAGTACATTGATGTACTATTAGTGAACTTATGAATATGTATGACCATTCTGGAAAGTAATTTGGAATTATGCACAATGAATTACCAAACAGTGGGTGCCGTTTGACTTGGGTATACCAGTGTTAGGCCTACACCTAAAAGAAATCAAAGAAAGAAGAAAAGGTCCTTTATTAATAAACAATTATTAAAATATTTATGCTACCTCTTTCCGTGGTAGAAAAAAATCTAGAAACTAAGGGGATTCCTGTCAATTGAGGAATGACCAAACAAGCTGTGGTCTATGGAGGTGATAGAATCTTGTTGTTTAGCCTTTGTTTTCAAAGAGGATCAGTGACTTACAAGTGAACTGAATTTAAGTGAGGTAGAATTGTGCAAAATCATCAGCTTTCATGCTTTCTTCCTGAGTCATTGAAGTCCAGTGGCAGGATGAAAGTCAAGATGACTGGCAATGACCTGAGATACAGTGGATGACCTTGGTGTCTTTGATGCCTAAGTTCTAAGCAACCCATAGTGTCTGCTTCAGCTACCTTGATGGCTGTTGAAACAATACCTGCCCAATCCAATGGGGAAAGTCTTCACATACTTGGGGTATGTGACATCCCCCTAACTCACTGACAGGTTCAAGTCCTGTTGGTTACCCTCACTTACCCTGGTTTAGCCTCTTTACCAAGACAGTTTACCAGGGTGTGGTTGATGCACATGCTATAGGTGAGAGTTGGTGAAGGTGGATACCAAAGGTGGATGAACAGCCCTGAAAAGCCCTCACACCAGGCATGCTAGTGCTCCCTCCATACACCCCATGTAGCATAATGTACTATATGGAGTAAAAAAAAAATAGATGATTTCAAAGAGACATGGAAAGACTTATATGAACTAATATATACTGAAATGAGTAGAACCAGAAGAACAATTAACACCAACATTATAAAAATGAATAATTTTGAGTTTGTGAACTGATAAAGAATGAAATTAGTAGAACCAGGAAAACAATTTATACAATAACAGCAATCTGTGAAAACAAAGAACTTTGGAAGCTGTAACAACCATAATCAATATGATGACCATGCATGATTATGCAGGAACGATGAAACGTGCCATCACTTACAGAAAAGTCATGGATTTATGGTGCAATGTGAGACATAACTAATTCTTGGACACGGGAAACTTTTTTGCTTGGCTATGCATATTTGCTATTAGGAACTGATTCTCCTTTTCTTTTTTATCCATTGTGGTGGAGGTGAGGGAATAAGAAGAAAAATAGATTTCTGTTAATTTTTTTTAAAATAGGCTAGTAGTGCCACAGATATGAAATTTTGCATAAACTTTCAGATGAACACTTTTACAATACTAATGAGGTCACAGGATTATTAGTTTTACTTAACTGTTTTAATTTGTGACAAGAGACCTCCCATGAAATAAGAGTAATCTGTACATATTTGTAATGTGAAACCAAAACAAATCAATAAAACTTAAAAAAAGCACTCATTGGATGGATTCAAGTGTTTGATAGATCTTTTTCTTTAAAATTTGAGGAGAAACTCCATGAGAACCTACCCACTCTACACTCTTACCCTGATCTGTGCATATCCTTCTGCCCAATTCCTTAAAAGTCCTTTCTGCTGCTCTCAAGCTCCAGCTACTCCCTCTCACACAACAAAAGGGTATAGGGGTGCAGTTGGACAGGAGAATCCATATTTTTATTATCTAGTCTTTACTAAGTTCTATGGCTAAGACACAGAAAATAAAGAAACATGAGTGTTTGTACTAGGTATTGAGGATGATGGGATGCAGATAAATTAATAATAATTGACTTTATAAAGCATTTTAAAGTTTATTCTGTGCTTTCCATCATCTCATTTGATTCTCATAGCAATCCTGAGAAGTAGATGCTACAGCTATTTTTATACCCATTTTACAGATGAGAAAACAGTCTGAGAGAGATGGTGTCTTGCAGAGAACCACTGCAGTTAGTATCAGAGGCAAGATTTAAACCCAGGTCTCACTTGACTTCAGTTCAACAGAGAAGTGTGGTATAATGGGGAAAAGTTGGCTTTGGAATCAGAGCATGTGGATTTAGATGCTACCTGTGACCTGTGTGACCTTGGGCAAGTCATCTAACCTCTGTGGGCCTCAGTTTCTTCATCAGTAAAATGAAGAGGTTGATTTCAATGGCCTCTGAGGTCTCTTCTAGCTCTAGAACAATTATTCTGTTTGCAGCCTTCCCATTACAACATGCTGCTTCTCTGTTCACCACTAATTGAGAGTCTAGGAACTTAAACATTTCTATTCTCCAAGAGGGACAAATTATTGAACCCTTATATTCCATGTAAGTGCCAAACTCTTCCCTATAGAATAAATGGCATGCCATGAGGATTTCATGAAGGAGAATTTCTCTTCAATAATGCTTTTTAAAGTGAGGATTTAACTAGGTTACTTTTACCAGACTGCATATTGCTAAAACTCTTCAAATGTCAAAAATAACAAGTTTTGGCCTGCATGAAGCACCTTTTATCTCAAAAATCAATTGGAGAATCAGGAACACAACTTCCAGTTGAGTAGGTGCTTGTTTCTATGAACTCTTTCCATTGTCTCCAGAGCTCTGGCAGCAAGAGCTCAAGTTCGTGGTCAGCCAGCATGACTCCCAGTTCTGGCTGCTTCCTTGAGTTGCTTTCAAAGGGAGTCTGGGCCTAACTGATGATACCTAACCATTGAAAATCTCAGCATCAAAAGAGGCTCCAAACCTTGGCCTCCCACAACACAGTACGATCTGTTCTTAGAAATGACAGATCCATGTTTAATGTAAAACAGAAAACACACTGATTCCCTGTCACTCCCCCTCTCCCTGCAAGGATTTGAGGCAGTTACACTGCCTAGCTTTTTTTTTAATAATGCCATCAGTGCTTCTTACTGATGAATATTTCTCAGTATTATGTGGGGAACACCGATCATATTTTCTGATAAAATCTCTGAGCAGACATGATATCAATGGACAATAAAACCAGGCCTTATATAGAAAGCCCCGGAGGGCTGCACAAATAACAGCCAACAGAGCACCACATTAGATGAAAGCTAATTAAATATGACTTATTAAATATTATGTTTCCCAGGCCAGACTGGTTTAGACAAGCAAGCAGTAGTGTTTCATCTCTGACCCTCTTAAATGAGGTACATTAAATATCCATGTTATGGTAACATATCACTCACTCATCTGAAACCCAAGGAAGGAGGTTTAATTCCTTGCTCCATCTTTGGCCCTTTTCATATATGTTTGGAGAGAGAAAAGGTGAAAGCATTTTGCTTCCCTTAAGTGCAAGACATTTGGAAAGTCAATGGATCATGCAGTTTTATTTCAAGGACTTATTCACAGAAGATGACTCATGTTTATTTTGGGGGCCTATTCAAATGAAAGCTGAATAATTCCTATCTTATACCCTCATTCAAAAGGAGAAAGAAAAACTCAATATTTGTTGTTTAGTGGAGGAATAAAAATGTAGGTGAGAGGCACAAGGGAACATTACAGGTAGCGTGTGTCATAGAAAGCCCTGTGGGGTTGTTTATTCACCCTGGAGATGTATTGTGTAAGGCCTGGAGAAAATAAACTTTATTTTAAATTCTAGAACTAACCAGAAAGAGACAGCTCTATTCTCTGACTTCATTCTGTTCTGTTTTAGGGGGAGACAACCAAATCATGGAACATCAGTAGTGACAACTTTGTGGTCCAACTTACGTCAAATGGAGTTTAAATCACCAGCACACCATAAATAACCCATGTAATGAGGCAACATCATGACACAGATCTGTGAAGGGCGAGCCACTACATTCTTTAGAATAGCTATTAACTGTCATGATAAGTGACACCTGAGTGTGTGATTGCTCTCTATGCTTAGGGAACCCTGTCCATACCAGCTACATATTGAGATCTGATTTTGAGAAGACTGACACTCTTTTTAAAAAAGGGAAGAAAAGAAGAAAACTTGCCAGAAATGGTTACTCAGTTTTCCTTAGGCCTAGGTCATGCAGTTTCACAGACTCCCAGGAGATGGCATCCATCTTTTGGAAAATAATCTACCAGCTTCCCCTACTGCTCTGAAAACACTGAGAGCAGCCTGGAAATCAATGGAGCTAGGAGCAGACCAGTCGGGAGTGGGAAAACTACTTGGATTTACCATTAACCTTTGTCTTTTTCTTGAAAATGGAGTGTTGCTCAGTGAATCTGTTGAGTTTCAGGGATTGTAATAATGAAAGCCATCTGCCCCAAAGGGGGATATTCAAGTGTCACTGGGTGAGGAGGAGATAACTCACAGCAGGAAATGCAGAATGGTCTTTATGAAGCCACAGCATGAACTTATTTTCTTAGTTTATCATTCTTTTTTTTAAAGGAGGATTATCACACTATCTTTTAGGGATTATATACTCACTTGGTAAAAAATACAAACTCAAAATAACGTTTTATTGTTTCTAACTTGGCTTCCTCAAGAAAAAAGCCAGTAGGCTCAGATTGAATACTTATAGGCTGACATAAAACAGAAACAAAAGTATGGCTCCTGTGGCTGGATACCTGAAGGATTTATAAGCAGCAGGATTTGTCAATAAGCTTATAAAAAGAGGACCAACCACTGACTGCTAGATTAAGCTCACTACCCAACCATCCCAGAAATGAAGCTACTCTTTGAGATTTGTCTTTTGTTCATAGACTTATTGACCACAGCTAGGACTAAAGGTAGATAAGGGAATCATTTATCTAAGGTGCTACATGTAATAAAAGAGCCAGGAAAGAAATGAAATCTTATAACTTGTCATAAATGGACACATTTCTGATGACAGTAAATTCTGCTGTCTATGGAATGTGCATGTTTGATTTGCAATAAATTTAATTATTTCTCTAATATTCTAATGTTCTTATGGATTTGTGATCTTATGGATGAGAATATTTCCTTCAATAATGTAAATCACAACCAAGCCAGTTTGACAGATCCAGTGAGAACTTCATCTATGCCCTTGCAGAAATTTCTCATGGGGGTCACTTTGATGAGATCCTTGAGATCTCTTGAAAACAAATGGATGCCAGTGGAATAGCATGAGGACTGCCCATTAGTTATCTCTTACTCTTGTTACATTAAAGGCCCATCATTTTTTCTAGTCCTACATTTCTCTACTTGCATTCTTTATGCTCCTTCTTTTGTATAATTACTCACCTGGAATGTGTCACAGCCTGTTTACCACAAATCTCTCATTCTCCTTTGGTTGACATCAACTTCAGTTCTTTAGTGTTCTATAATATCTGATGACTTGCTGCCATATAATAGCACTGAAAAAGTACCCTGTCAGAAAAGACAGGCCTGTTTCAAGAAGAAATTTGAAGTCATTAAAGGAGCTTTCTAATCTCCTAAAAACAATCCAGTTCATTCTCCTTTTTGCCATTTACTTTTGAGCCCAACTCATTTTCTATTTGCAGTAAATGGTCTCATATGTATCTATCTATCTGTCTGTCTATCTATCTATATGTCTATCTATCTATCTATCTATCTATCTGTAATGATAGATAAACTCCATAGGTTGTTCTTCATTCTTTTTAAAAATAGTATTTATATATATTTGAAACATTTAATCTTAAGACCTCGAATTTCAGATCCATTTCGTTCCTCTCTTGTCACCCATTCCCTCTGGGGAGGGAAATAATTCAGTATATGTTGTACATGTCTAGCTATGCAAAACATTATCATAGTAGATATATTGTACAAGGCTGCTTATAATTCCCTCCCACTCATCCTACCCCCCACCTGGTCCATTCCCTACTTGATCCTGTCCCTCTTCTATAGTGGGTACTTCCAACCTCCCCTCACCCCAAGGATGCCCTCCCATCCATCATCCCTCCTCTCATCCCCCTTCCCCCTATCCTGCTGCAGGTTGAGATGTCCCATTTAGTATGTATGTCATTCTCTCCCTGAACCAAATTCAATGAGAATGTGGTTTTGCCTTTTTTGCCTTCCTATTCTCCCCCTCCCTTGCAACCACTTCCCTTGCTTCTTCTACATGAGATAGTTTACCCTACCCTGTCTCTCCCCATCTCCTCTTGCCACTTTCCTCTCTCACCTCATAATTTCACCCCTTGAGTATCCTCCCTTCCCAACAAATTCAACCTATGCCTTCTATCCATATATAACTGTAACCATATACACACACATTCACATATGTATTCATATGACCACACACCCTTCTTCCATTATTTTCATAGTGAGAAAGATTTCATCAGTCATAGTTATTATTTTTCCATATAGGAATGTAAATAGTTCAACTTTGATAAGTTCCTTTTGATTTCTTTTCCCTGATTACCTTCTCAGGCATCTCTTGCTTCTTGTGTCTGGATGTCAAATTTTCTATTCAACTCTGGTTTTTTCCTCAAGGATGCTTGAAAGTCCTCTATTCCACTGAATGACCATATTTTCCCCTGAAACAAAATACTCAGTTTTGCTGGGTAGGTGACCCTTGGGTTCAGTCCCAGCTCTTTTGCCCTCTGGAATATCATATTCCATGCCCTTCAATCCCTCAGTGTGTAGAAGCTGCCAGGTCCTGTGGTTCTTCACTCTTATATGATGGTCTGAATAATAAACATTTGTCATCCACTTGGCTTTTCCTGTGTGAATAGTGAGGCCAAACTTTTTTGAGATTTTTACGAATGTCATTTAGGAGATTATTTGCAAAAAGAAATATCTGGTAGAATGAATTATAATCACTATTATTTACAATTGTACCTAATATAAGTAATGATGATTTTCTCATGCTGTCATCACTCCAAATTGAAATAAATTGATTTTAAATTTCTTATTGATATTTTTATTTTACATTATCTTCATTTCCCAATGTCTCTTTCTTTCCAAGAAAAATATCTCTTATAAAAAAGAATGAAGAATCAGAAAAATAATAGTTCAGCAAAACTAACCAACACATCAATCAATATTAAGTTCTTTCCCAGATGTCTTCCTTTCCTTCATGTGAATAGGCAGAACCAGCATCTTCTGCTTCCTGCAAAGTGGAGGGAGTACAATAACTCTGCATCTGTAGGACAATAGGTAGCATTCCATGGAATAAAAATGCTATAAGGGAATTTAGCTTAGGAGAGATGGGAAATGTTTCGGTATAAAATTTTGACGGTATGACAGGAAACAATTCTAAGAAGGGAGGAAAATGGGATTTATTTGAAGAGACAAATGTAGATGCCCAAAGAATTCATCAACCAACTCAGATTTTAAAAGAAGAAATGTACAGAAGATGGAAGCAAGGCCAGTTAATAGAATGAATATATGAATGAGAGGTAGTCCTATAAAAGGTATCAGGTACACTAAAGCTCAGAATGAATTAAGATTGGTGAGAGAAGCAAAGGTAGCCCAAAAGACATTTAAGTTTTATTGGGAGAAAAAGGAGGCTCAAAGAAGGGACAGGATCTTTGGCTGGATGGGATAATGTGATGATAACTGTCAACAAAATTTGGAACTTATCAGTACTTCTTTGGATTCTCTTCTGCTAACACCCTTTGTACTGGAAATTACACAAAAATAGCTAGTATGGAGTTGATACCCAACAGAAGTGAAAAGTAAAGGGTAAGTGTCAAAAAACACCTAGTTGCCCTTCATCAGTTCAGATCATTTGGCCTAGAAGAATTACATTCTCAGATGCACAATTGGAGAAGGGCAGATTTTTGTCTTGATTTTTTTAAAGAGATGAAAACATAGACCAGTGGGCTTAACTTTTAGAATGAATCTTTAAATAAATGTTTGGTGAATATGTAGAGAGGTTACAAAGAGCCAACATGGCTTCATCAAAAACAAGTCATTCCAGATCAAACTTATTTACTATTATGAAAAGATTACTAAACTAATTTCCTATAGATGTTGTTTACCTAGATTTTATTAAAGCATTTGATAAAGAAGCTCATACCATTCTTGTGAAGAAAACAGAAAAATATGAATTAGACAATAATACAATTAGGACTCAGAAATAGTGGAATGGTTGGATTTAAATAGTAGTTGTTAATGACACAATTTCAATTTTGTAGGACATCTTTAGTGGAGATATGCCCCAGGGATCTCCTATTGGTTACATGCCACTTAATAAAATATAATAGAAGATGACAAAAGGTAATGGAGAAACCTTCATTGAAGGAATCTGCCTGTCTCTGCAGACATTGATAGAAGCATAAAAACTTAGCAGGTTTGGGGCAAGAGTGAGATATACAATTTGGCTTTTTTTTAAGCAATTGGGGTTAAGTAACTTACTCAAGGTTACACGGTCTAGTTATTTATGTGTGGGTACTAAGTAACTGAGACCGGAACCGATCTCAGGTCCTCCCAACTCCGGGGCTGGTGCTTTTACTCACTGAGCCACCCCACAATTGGGCTTTTTGACAGAGCAAGGGTGGTAGCGTTGATATAAGAGCTGCTCAGGTTGAGGAGATAGAATTTAGGAGAAGGGTACTGGCTAAGTGATGTGATATAGCAATTATCTAAAAATTATCTAAAAAAATTATATCAGTGCTAACTTATTTATATTCTAAGGTAAATTCTAACACTGAATACTAGAATCACAAAAAATCCTTTAAGTTCAGTACATTTTCATAGAATTTATTAGAACTTCCAGGGGCGGCTAGGTGGCACAGTGAGTAGAGCGTCGGCCCTGGAGTCAGAAGGACCTGAGTTTGGATCCAGCCTCAGACACTTAACACACACAAACAAAAACCTAGCCGTGTGACCTTGGGCAAGTTACTTAACCCCAGTTGCCCTCCAAAAAGCAAAAAAAAAAAAAAAAAAAAGAACTTCCATAATAGAGCTATGGATATGCATATTATTTCACAAAGCATAACACTACATAAAAATAGCCATAATGTGCAAGATATTGCATTGTAGAATTATGAAGTACAGCTTCTTCATAAGATAGTGAGTTCTCCATTCTGGAGGTATCAGACAGAAGCTGGATGAATTTTTGTAAGAGCTATTGTAGAGAGAATGGATAGTTTTATCTATAGGGAATGTTGTAGAGAGAATATAGAGATTTGACTAGAGTAAGAGTGTAGCCTCGAGGCCACATGTGACCTTCTAGGTCCTCAAGTGTGGCCTTTGAATGAATCCAAACTTGAATAAAAAGTTTCCTTTGTTCTGTGAAGTTTAGATTCAGTAAAAGGGCTGCACTTAAGGACCTAGAGGGCCACATGTGGCCTTGAGGCAGCAGGTTCCCCACCCTTGGACTAAAAGGACCCTGAGGTCTCATAGATTCTAAGGTTCTAAACTGAAAGAACTCTTTTTTTTTGCCACTGTAAGTGGTTATGAAAAAGTTTCCAGATGGTTAGAGATAATGTTACAAGTCAGCAACTATGGAATCAAGACTTAGAATTGATAAACTGGGGTTTCTTAGCAACTAATCAATCAGCAAAGTTTTACTCTTTCTTTCCTTGTCTGACCTTAGGAAGATGTGCTAATGAATGGGGAAATGTGGAAACAGCAAAGCAGTAGAGGTTAGGAGAGGTAGGCAAAGCTTTGGATGGGCCACAATCCAAACAGTCCAGCCTGGAATAATTAGGAATTGATCACATTTGGAATACATCTTGCTTATCTCACAGGGCTATTTGGAAGATTCATGATAAATCTTAGAATGTTTTTTATGCTTCTAGAAGGAAAATCCAGGAATCAGAATCATAGGGATAAATGATCAAAGCATTGATCAATAAGTAGTTAGTGGGTAGCTTGTGCTCAGCACTGTCCAAAGTATTGGGTGGGTGAGTTGGGTGGGGCAGTGAGGATTCAAAGAATTCCAATACACCATCCCTCAGAATACTGATCACCTAGGCAGGAACACAAAACTAGTAATTATATATTGTAATATATATTAATTATATGATTGTGTCATATAATTAATAAAATATAATAATGAAATTATTGGAGAGCCATATGGCAATATATGAGATGAACCAATCAATCAAACATTTATTAAGTGCCTAGTATGTTACCAGCAGGGTTCTTGACAGAGTAGTTTGAGATCCAGTCTCTCAATTCAGAAGACCTGGGTTCGAATGCCATGTCAGATACATATATAAGCAACCTCAGGAAAGTCACTTAACTTCAGTACCCCCAGGCAACCTTCTTAACACATTCAGTTACTAAGGAGATGCTAATTTACTTTGGTAATAGAGAGTTTCTTCACCAGGGCTTAAAACCAATAAAATCACAGCTCTGGACCCCCTTTTGCCCCCACCCAAAAAGGAAAGAAGTGATCATATATATTAAGTGCATTTAGCACAGTGCTTGGCACATAGTGAGTACTTAATAAATGTTGATTGTAGCAAATATTTAGGTGAGAGAGACAGACACTTAGGACTGATGTAGGTTTGGATAGGCAAAGGGGAAATAGGAGACCATTTCAGGAAAAGAGAATTATAGTTCTAAGGGCATGGAGGTGGGAATGAACATACTCATTGAATGTTCATTAGATAGTGAACCCCAATGAATGCCTCCTATGGCAGAATTATTATGAATTGTGAAAAGAAAGTTTGGATTCGGAGAGAAGGGCCATGTTAGGGAGAGCCCTGAAAAAGAGCAGAACAGGTGAGATTTTCTATTTAGAAGACAATGCTTAATTCTAGAAGTCTTAAGTAGGATGGTGTAGCAGCAAGCACCTCAATATCCCCAGGGTGACTGCCAACACAGGTTCTTAGATCTGCTTTTGTAAAGGAAAGCAACTCAAATTGGGTTAACAAGCTTACTTTAATCAAACAAACACACATTACCTAGTTCAGGGGAAAAAGGTCAGCACCCCGAACTTCAGAGTTACAGAACTTACAGATCAAACAGACAGGCTTCCAAACTGTCCTACCATTATATCAATACCAAATCACAGTTACCAGAGAGGGAAGCATCAACATCTGGGTTTTCAAAGCCGGGGGGCTCTCAACAACGGCTTCCCAGAGTCTCATCTGGTCAAATCACACAACACTTCTCAAAGTGAGCCCCAAAGCAAAGCCTCTCCTCAGGGCTTATATAGCCTTCTCTTGGCTCAGAGAATGTAACAACCTCCTTGACCCACTGCCCAATCACAAAGTATCAAGGTGTGGGCTTTCCTGAAAAACAAGCCTCCCACCATAGGCTCCAGGTGCACTTAAGCTAGGGGCAGGGAAGATCTTTAAATCTGCATTTCCATTACAGATGGATAAAAGGCTAATAAGCACTAGATTGGGGAAATCAGCTATACTGGGAGGCTGTCACAATAATCTGGGTTGTGCTAGAGTCTGCTCTAACTGGTCCTCTAGCTGATTGTTAAATTTTCTGTATGAGGATTTTACACCTCAGAAATCAGCAAGCTGAAAAATCAGGGCTTGATTTTTTAATTGTTTTGTTGATTGTCCAGACTTAAGAAAGTGATGGAAAAATGTTAATGGTACAGATTAAACTTTAAAATATGTCCTGAATAAATTTTTCCTCCCTCAGGAAGGTTAGTTGTTAAACATTTATCAGCACACCTTCAGGACACTTAGGTAATGAGGGATAAAACTATGATGTAGCCATAGGAATGTTAAAGGGAGATGTGCATAAGAAAGACATTTTGGAGGAAAGATTTAGATACAACTTGATAAATGACTGAATACAGGGGATACACCAAATTATTCCAAAGTTCTAAACCTGAGTAATTTAGAAAACAGGGATGTGTGTGGCCCTGGAGAAACAGGGAAATGGGTTGGGAAAGGTAGGGGGAGAATTCATCTCTTTACCCTCAGGTATAGACCATTCTAGACAGATAAAATGTATCCATTAGATTTAAAGAACTCTAAAAATACTCCACATCTTCCAGAGCAACATCATAAGGTTCTTATTCTTTTCCTTATTCTTCATATACTCATTCCAAATTCCAGCCTCACAAATGTCTCTTTATATCCAGTCAAACTTTTCAAATGCCCATATAAATCCATTTCTTCTTCTTGATGGATATGGAGAAGAGTTGGTCACCATTTTCTAAAAAGAAGTGTCTATGAACCAGGCCTGGAGACGTGTTTGAAAAGTTTTCATACCTTGAATTTTTTTTTTTCTATATTTAACTGAGAGGCAGCATAGTATAGTAGATGGAAAGCTGACAGGAGACCTGGGATCCAGTCTGGCCTCAGTTATGGAGTAGGTGTGTGAACATGGTGGTCTCTCAGTGCCCCAAGTAACACTTTAGGGCATAGATGAGCTGCATAGAACTTAAAGGACTTTTTAAAGGACAAATTTTACTGATAAGGAAACTAAGGCTCAAAAAATTAAATGACTTGTCTTAGGTAATTCAGGTGAGCTCTGACTTAAACCCAGGCTTTTTCACACCAAATCCAGCACTCTTTCCACTTTACCATCAATGAACTCAGAGGTCTGGGCCAAACAGTAGTCATTTAGATATTCTTACATATACTTTCTCAGATTCTCCTGTGCTGTACCTTTGCATTATCCAGTACTATGAGCTTAAGAAAATGCAATCATAGGTTTTGAGCCAGAAGTATTAAAGAATCACACACAACAGAATTCCCAATAAGCCTAAGAAAAATACAATAAAAATGACCTGTGAGAAATTGAGATCAAAGATAGGAGTATATAACATGGTATATTTTAAAAGTGGGTTATTTCAGTGTCAAAGAAATAAGGAAATAAAAAAAGAGGCTTAAAAGATGGAAGGGAAGAGCAAATTGGTAAGATTAAGGAAATAAAAACATACAAGTCAAGTTGTGATTGGTGAGAAATGAAAGGCAGAGTTTACGAAAAATTATGTAAATAAACTATTCCACTCATTCAGATACACGAATAGCTGTAAAACATGGACAAGAAGGCTAAATATGCCATCTCGTGCATTTTTTTCCCTCTGTCCAGGCCCACAGAACACTAGTCACAAAGCCATCTATTAGCTTATGACTTAGCCCCCCAGACTCCAAGTGTGTAAGTGGGCTCCTGCTGGCTGATGCAGTTTTGACAACAACCCCTTCAGTTTCCCCTAAGGCTCTTCCCTTGGTCTCTGATTTGCTGCTGTTCTTTTCAAGAGCCAGAGACAACTAGTAAATAGAGATGGTAAAGCAGGTTGATACTTGGATGAAGGGGTTACCACAGCACTAATGGAGACTGTTATTCAAACACTCTTCACCTCATCCAGGTCCTGATAATTTCTATCAGCAAAATGGTCAACAAATAAAGTGCAGCCTTGGAGAATGTACTTAATCTCTGTTTGTCTCTCTGTCACTCTGCTTCCCCCTCTCTCTAAAATGGAATGACATTATTTGTTCACAGATAATACTAGCAAGACACTCCTAGAGTCCTCATTAAAGTTGCCAGTTTTATTTTAGAGGTAGGAATCAACAGCTTCATAACGAGGCAGGGAAACACAAGTTGATGAGGTTATATTTACTACTTTTAATTGCTTTTAAAATTGAATTATTAACACTGGTGTCCTCTGCCATGTGTTACTTAAAAATTATAGTTGAAATATTCTAAAATTAACTTTAAAAGTGATATGACGGAGAGAGTGCATTCACTGCATTGCCATTTTCCTGGCATTTCAGTTTCAGTTAAAAACCAATTTTTTTTAAGGCAGTAGTGTATCCTTTTAATAGACTGGTGGGATAGCCAGAGGCTGGCTCCTCTGCCCTCCTCCAACCCTGCAACACCCCCACTGTGTCTTCTGGTATCCTTAGTTTATCCATAACAGAAGGAAGAAATCATACCATGATGTACAGTACTCCTCCTCACAGTGGGAGTGACTAGCAGCCCTGGGTACTCAATTTCAAGGTCATGGTCATCCTCCCTGGCATAAAGTGGAACTACAATCAGCTGGGTTGAAAAAGAACAGATGTCAAGGCCCCAAAGCCCATTTCTAACAATGCTTCTTTGCTGTTTGTCTCTGTTTTGCTTTTGGGCTAGGAATGATTCTGAAAAAAAAAAAAAACTTCTGGAAATCAGCTGTAGTTCTTAGAGGGTAACTACTCTCACAGATTATAAAACACCATCTCCACTTCCCAGTCTGTAGTCCCATTTGTATGCTGTGTCACCTGACTAGTGTTTAATCAAATCATTGTAGCTTAAAGAGCTTGTCTTTTAACAATTCTTCAACTGTCACCTTACTGATGGAAAGATACCCTCAGGTTAAATAAGGCAGTCCATTCCTTAATGCTACACATCAGCCTAGATACACCACACTGTATCATAGAAATGCTTGCCCCAGTGCCATAATTAGGGCATACTGACAGAAACTTTGTTCCAGGGCATTTAACATTTGCGGAATGCAAAAACTTTAATACGACTGCAACCAACTAAGTTCATCTTCCTGTATTATTTTTAACACCTTAAATCGTAAAATTGATTGGAAGACCCATTTTGTGCCATTCATTAAGAACACTAAAATTTCTTCTCATGGCTCCAAATTGACCTATCCATGCAGTTGAACAGTGATAGCTGTAGTCTCATTACCAACATAGAAAACTTGGTATGCTTTTTCCTATACACAGAAAGGTTACACCTACAGCCTGGCAGGATTTTGCTATGGTAATAAAACCATTAAAGTCTGATAACTACCTAAAGTTGTTATAAGTCATTTTAGTCCAAGAATACTATAATTAGGATTTTAAAGTAAAAAAAAAACCCAAACCTAACCTTCAACATCCTTCAGCCAAATCATCCCAATGTCTATTTCTAAATCTTGCTCTCAAAAAATAAATATATTTTTTGAATTCCTTGAAATTTAAATTGTTTTACATATCACAGAAAAGTAGCTCTGAAATTCATTCAATTCAAATTCATTCAATTCAATTCAAATTCATTCATTCAGTTCAAATTCATTCATTCAGTCCAAATAGCTGAGTACCTACTAAGTGCTAGGTGTTTGACAGGGTAGGGATAGAATGTAAATTTCAGTAAAATACAGACTCATCCCTCAAGGAACTTGAAGTCTTGTAAAAGAGTGGAGACAAGCACATATGTAACTTTAATACTAGCTATTGTGTGTGTGACAGCTAGGGGATTCTAAGACTACTTGCCTGGACCAGAGCAGGTGCTCTGGTTAATTAAATAGGTCTCATTCCCATCTGTCAGCTGTACCAGAGGGTACTCTGTAACAAGAGCCAAGCTCTCCCTGGATCTCAAAGATCTGGCTGCCATTCTTCTCTGAGCTTTGCCCCTTTGTGGGAGGTATAATTTTTCTTTCGTTGGTCTAGACTAAAGTATGATGTAGATTCCCCAATCTGATCATGGCTTACCTAAACATTTAATCATATTTAAGACAAAATAATAAAACCATTATTTCAATGTTAGAAATATAGATTGCACATTTCATTCCATTCCTAGATCTCCAATCTCCAAAAAGCAAAAGCCAAAATTCATCTCTCTGTCTGTTAGGCAGAAAAGTAGTGCAGTAGATAGGGCACTGGACCTGGAGTCAGGAAAATCCGAGTTCAAATCTAGTCTTAGATACTAGTTGCATGACCCTGGGCAAATCACTTAAGCTCTGCCTTAGTTTTCTCAACTGTAAAATGGGGATGATAATAGCTTCTATGTGACAGGGTTATTGTGAGGATCAAATAACATAATATTTGTAAAGCTCCTGGCATATAATAAGCACTTAATAAATATCTATCCCTTCCCTTCCTCTCCTAATCTCCTAGCCCACGAGCTAACCTAGAAGTTCATTTCTCCATTTCTTCTAATACAGAATTGAGTAAAACTTTCCCCCCTTTTCACTCACATAGTCTATACCCCTAGTAGACATAATAGATGCAATGAGAAATTAAAAGCCCCCTGGTTGCTGCCAGAGTGAGCAGGGTGTTAACAGACATTAAACAAAAGGTCTCCTTCATAAATTCACATTAGTCTTCTCCCTATATCTCTGCCCTGGGTTTCCCCAAAGGAAAAAAAGGAACTAATGTCTGATATTTGAGTCCCTTCAAAAGCAAACCCAAATTGCTCCATCCAAATCTCCTTAAAAAGTTATGCTAATGAAGTCTCCTACAAAGGGATTCTTGGATGATTGAAAATGTCCATGTTGTGCAACAATCAGCCCATCAGTAAACATTTATTAAGCATCGCTATGTGCTAGGCCCTAGGGTACCTGTTATGTATGAGAAGTAAAATAAATGAAGTTCAAGCAAATTCCTCTGTGAGGTCCAAGAACTAGAGCTAGTGATAGTTTCTCTCTATATAGTTTATCTCAAACCTGATGTCTCCTGACAAAGCTCTAGCTGAGATAGTCACTGAGTTTCTGATTGTAAATGTTTAACAACCGGTTCTCCAAAAATAATATGTCTATAAAACACACTTTTTAGTTTAATCTGCATTATTAATATTTTCTTCATCACTTTCTTAACTCTAGGCAGTCAACAAAATAATAAGTTAAGTTCTTATTTGAAATGTTTGATAATTTCTGAAATATAAATGCTTATATTGACAATTATAATCAGTTCTTCTGAGCTGGTATGAGCTGGATCCAGGACACCACTGCCTGACTTTCTACGTCAAATAAGGAACTATGGTAGGCAGCTTGGTGCAAAGCAAAGAATGGAGGCTTTGTAATCATAGGACCTGGACTGGAAACCTCAGATCTGCAAATTATTACTTGTGAAACCTCAACTCTCAGGGCCTCCACTGAATAAGGATGTTTGACTAGATGACTTCTAAAGTCCTTTGCAGCTCCAAATTCTATAATCAAATGAGATAGTATGTATAAGGCCACTAGACAGTGGGTAGAGCACCAGGCCTGGAGTCAGGAAGATTCACCTTTCTGAGTTCAAATATGGCCTCATCCATTAGCTATGGGACCCTGGGCAAGTCACTATTTGCCTCAGTTTCCTAATCCATAAAATGTACTAGACAAGGAAATGGCAAACCACTACAGTATCTCTGCTGAGAAAACCCCAGATGGGATCACCAAGAGTTGTACATGATTGAAAAATTACTAAACAACAACAAAAGTATATGTAAAGTGTTTTCCAAACCTTTTAAAGCAGTACTGCAAGTGATGATGATTATTAATCTACTAGGAAAGGGGAAGGGAAGAAGCATTTATAAAGTTCCTACTCTGTGCCATGCACTGGCCTAAGCTTTTTACAAATATCTCATTTGAGCCTTACAAAAACCCTGTAAGGTAGGTCCAAAGAAGAGGAGCTAAGGAAAAAATGGAAAATGGTGAGGAGGAAGGAATATAGTAGTAACTTAACTACCTTTCCTCAAGTAGTTGATAATCCAGAAGGGCATTACGACAAGTACATAAATATGTACACAGGAATGGTAAAGAAGAAGCAACTTCATAATTTAGCAGGACATTATAATGCTGCTTAAAACTATTAATTAGCTCTTGAAGGAAAGGCTACCCTGCTTCCTTTCAACTCAGAAGAAATCGCTCTCATCTCATCCCCTTTCTCTGCCTCTACCCTCCCTACCATTCCCGCTCCAAACAGGTGCCATTAAGCTGCAACGGTCACCTTTGCTTAGGACCAGTCTGCAACCCATTGCCCACCATGATACAAAGAATGGCTAGTTTTTGTTGCTACCCTATTACTCAGGACATCGGTAGGAAAACTGTGAAGTTGCTGGTTTATGTGTAAAGCCCTACAATCTCCTATTCTTCATCCCCTTTTCCTCTCTACCCCACCCCCCCAGATTCCCAGCACCCTCATTATTACCTCCAGCTGCCTAGAGCCCCTCGCTGAGACATTCTAATCAGGCTTGCTCCATGCCCCTGAATTACCTCTCTTCATCTGTCAGGCCCTCAATCAGAACTTCAGTGTAGTGAGCTCAGCTACTCTCCAGGAAGAAAACATCTGTCTGATTAAATTAATTCACACTAAGGTCAAAAGGAACGATTACTGGTTTAATATATTAACACTCTAAGGAGCATTTTACATTGAAAAGAGAACCCTAACTGAAAGGATTTAAGCACTAATGGTGGAATTTCAGGTAGTAAGACTGATGGGGGAAAGATAATTGGGATTGAGAATTGAGGCTTCCTTCCCTAAAGCCCCTCAAAACCATCAGGTTTCTCTATCCATAGTTTAGATTTTTCTGCCTGTTATTAAACCACTGCATTGAAAAATAACAACAAAAATAGAAAAAAACCCATAAATGAAAATCTGACAGTGACATGAATGAATAAATGGAAAAGCATTTATTAAATACTTTATGCCAAGTATTATGCTAATTGCTAGGGATACAAATACAAAATTGGGACAGTTCCTACCCTCAAGCAGTTTATTTTTACCAGTTATGTTCTCTCTAAGAAGTCACTGGGTGGGTGGGAGTTGTACAGAAAAATGTTATCTCAGTGGTTCATTTTCTTAGGTGTGAAGATTGTCTGTAGAAGGTGCTGAGACCCGAGGTCAGAGGTCTCAGGTTGGGAGACTGTGGGTGGGCCTACCTGTCACAGTGACTGATGAATAGCTAAGACCATACTTCAGCTACACATCCATCTCACCATCTGCCTTCCTGCCACCACAGACCTGTTCCTTCTGACTTGGACCAGTACTCTTCAGCCAAGATCTGAGACTTGAGCTCAAAACCATTTTTACAGAATCCATGCCCTTATGTCTCCAGTTTATTGAGAAATTAATTCACTCATCTCTGGAGCTTCTGCCCTTTGGATTAACACAGTTGATGGGTGACTGTGTGCAAACCTAGCCTATTTAGTCCATGTGTCTACTGAACAGACCTGAACCAGACTGTGCTTCACCTTAACATCCCATGTAGCCACCCATCCCCTCCCCCAATGGCTACTAGTAATCACAAGTAGGGGTGTATATATAAAATATATGTATGTATGTACATATATATGTGTGTATGTATATCTATGTATATATATGTGTGTATATATATGCAAAATCTTTCTATATATATTGTCTATTTATCAGCTCTTTCTCTGGATGCAGATAGCATCTTTCTTCATGTGTCCTTTATAGTTAGTTTGGGTATTTATAATAGACAAAATAACATATTTACTCAAACTCATTCTTAAAACAATATTGCTGTCACTGTATACAATGTTTTCAAAAATTTTATATACCCACTGCTTAGAACAATGCTTGGTACATGGTAAGCACTTATAAAATGCTTTTTATCTTTATTTACTCATTTCAATGGGATGACAACATATATAGGGAAGCAGTAGGTTCTATTCTGAAGAGTCACAGAGATGGTAAGTAAAACAATAAGGTAGTCTACCTAGCCCTTTCCAGATGCAGTGGTGATGCTGATTTGATTCCATTTCTTCCAGAAAGAGGTAGAAAAAGAGTAATATGATATGGGGTGTACCAGCAGAACCAAAAATGGCTCTGATGAAGCTGAGGAAACATTGCCCCAGGAAATGCAGAGCCAATCCAGAACCCACGTTCCTCCTCCTTCCAGCTAGAAAAGAACACATGGAAGGAGGATATGCAGTATACAGAAAATGACTAATGCCTAATTATGCTTCAGTGAGCATTACTGTTACCATGTAACATCAGGGCATTTATTCAAGGGTAGCTTTGTCTGACAGTATCAGCCATTTAATAAATGGTGTAGAACTAAAAGTAAGTTTTTTTAAAAGGGCCTCAGAAGAGACAAAATAAGTAACAAAATTCATTCATTCATGTCCATGTTACTCTATTCATAACAACCATCTAGAAGTCCTACTCAGTGTCTTTTAGCTCTTATTTTAAATAGGATTCAATAAAAAATGTTCTTCATCTACATTTAGATGGAAAACTTCAAATTAAAAAGGTGCAGTGTGGTCATTTGGACCAATAACTTAAAAAAAATTACCAGTTTGGGCCCATTTAGTGTAGGGTTAACAGACTTCCCTATCTAAATAGTCCCCTAAGGCACTCCTGAATTGGAACGTAGTAATAAAAATAACGAAAATAATTACAAATTACAAAATTACAAAACAGTCTACTCATCTTATCTTATTTGAACCTTATGACAGTGCTATGAATTAGAATCTAAAGGTATTATTATTCCATTTTACAGATGAAGAAGTTAATATTCAGTGAGATGAAATATGAGAATAAACACATGACTTAGTTAACATTTATGTAGGACTTTATGGTTTGTAAAACTTTACATATATTATCTCATTTAATACCTGTTTAATGGCTAAGTGGAGGAGGTGGGATTTGAATTCAGGTCCAATTGATTTCAAGTCAAGCATTCTTTCCAGTACAGTATACCTCACAAGACCTAGAATTTGTCATAATGACTCTGAGTGTTTTAAGAAAAGGAGACCTCATTTCTCCTATTCTCTTTTTCAGAAAATAGGAAAGTGTGATATACTTCTGAAGGTTTTACATAAAACAGTTGCACTTGTAAGAAGTGTGAATAAGGAGATAGACTTCAGTTATGTGGAAAACTCACATATGTGGAACAAACAGCACTTAGGAAGTGCCATTATTACATAATAATGCAAAATACACAGGGTTTTTGCATCACAGTCTTATCAAGCTGGGTACTGGGGAAAAATATGGAGGAAGATAATCTATGAACCTGAGACTTCCTTTTGTTCAACCCTAGAGATAAAAGCAGAGACAGAAAAATCTCTGGTCCTATGCCTATCTTTCCACCTTTCATATTAACCAAGAGTTTGAGTGCAGAATGGAATATTAAAGACCTTATAACAGCAATATCTTATTTCAAATTATCTTTAAGGAACTAAATTATTTTGCTGAAAGCAGGAAAGCAATTTCTAACTTCTGCCACTAGGCAGAACCAAGTCCATAAAGCATGGACAACCAAAATAGCAACCTTTTTATTTTGAAAACCAGAATTTACACATTATAGATTTTGTTATATGTATGTCCACAGGCATTTCACATGATGTTTAGGTCCAAGCGATCATCATTCATTGGAACAGATTCTTTATTTACACTATATTCTTCACTGCTTATGGAGATAGCAGTGAAGAAGAAGGGGAAGGGCAAGGCAGTAAACATTTATGAAGCACCCACTATGTATCAGGCATTGTGCTAAGCACTTTACAAACAAGAGAGGCAAGATGAGAAGTCTGGTCAGAGCAAAGAGAGAAAGAAAAGAATCAGGTGAGTGATGTGGTCATGGCATTCCCGAACTTCAGTGTCATGTCTGAATCATGATGGCTCCGGAGTCAAGATGAAATCTCCAAGTCATTTTCTAGCATACTTCTGAAGAAGTCTTGTGAAGCTAAAACTTGAAGATTATACTATAGATACTTAAAGCAACCATCAGTGGAAGTGTGTATTATAAAGTGGCTGTGTCTGGTCATTGTGCGAGAGTCACAGAGACTGAAGAGGAGCTAATTAGATTATAATATCTGGAAGGTGTAGGAGCTTACAACCCTTTGTGGTTTGGTGCAAAAAAAATTTTTTTTAAAATTTCTTGTCTTTTTATTTATTTGTTTCATGTCTTAATTAAATCCTCTTGCTATTAGATTTATGTACCTATGTAATGGTAATGGGAATTGGAAGATCTTCTCTGCCCCTTAATAAGCCTAGAGGAATTTGAAGACCTTCCCTGATTTGAAAACAAACTCTGCACCTTAGTAGGTTAAATGTAGTCAGATGGAGCCTGGTAAGAGGAGTTTGCTGAAGGGTGCAGCGGAGCCCAAAGGAAGGTGGGAGTCAGAGCCAGCAAAATGATGGGAGAGAGAGAACACTCAGGCAAAGAGATAGGTAGGTTTGTGAGTAAATATTGATCTTATATTGGTTTGTGGGAAGGCTAAGGATGGTATAGCTCTCTGCTATGTTGTAGTGCATTAACTTTGTTGCTCTGATGGATTTGGTTTCCTGGTGTTGGGATTTGGTTTTCTAGTGTCTAAATAAATGCTTTGCTTCTGTCTTCTATATGGAGAGTTTGTTATATTTTGTAATCCAGCACCATGTGGGAATATTTATAATCACAGTTGGTATATTTATTATGATCATGGGCGCTGTAAATATTTCATTGGTACTACAGCCTGCAATGGTCTAGAAATATAGTGATACATAAGATGGGATCTTAGGCTATAGTTTGAGTAGTTATTGCTTTCAAACTGCTAGAGTAAACTTGGGAGTAGCTAAGGGGGCACTATGTGTAGTTCTTATGTTTCTATATTTGAACCTGTGTTGTAATGAGCTATACTATAAAGGCATGCAACTATAAGAAATAGCTCTCTCATAGTTCTTGTGATCAAAAATAAAAATAAAAATCATTACTTCAAGGCAATGTTTCCTTGGTGATGTTTTTCTGCTTTTCCAATAATATTGTAAAAATATTTGTGGCTTTGATTTCGGTACTGTAGGAATGTTTTATTTTTTTCAGACCATATTTTTCTTACTAATGTTAAAATGAGGGAAAAAAGCATTTTGAGTTGAAATGTTCTTTCCTAAAAGCCTCTTGAGGCATGAAATCATAACACAAAAACATCCCATTTTTCTTCCCTTAATTTATCTCACTTGACCTCTTTTTTTAAAAAACAGAAAGAAAAAAAGGAAAAAAAAGATACTATGTTGTCAACTCTCTTTATAATTTTCCCAAATCAGGAAACATTCTTTGAGGCATTGTGGGAGTATCTGATATTGGCACTGTTCAGCAAACAGCAGTCTGTAGGTGGGCTGTAGTAATTGTGATTTTTTTTCCTTGGGTCATGAAATAGAAATCCTTTACTTTTTAATTTTAGGAAGACAAATTTGCCTAAACTTTGATCAATTTGGGCACTAATTATGATGACTTACAGAAGAAGAAAAGATAAAGTATGTTCAATGTATTCTAAGAATATCACACCAAACAGAGTTGTTTTTTGGAAGTTGGTATAGTAAATTCATAAAAATTGAGGACTACCCAGGAGGATTAGTTGTACAGTGCCAACCTTTAGCCACCCAGTGCCAATGCTTGGAAATCAAAAGTCCAGTTCAAGGAAAGCACCTTCAACCAAATCTTTATAAGGTAGTCTAAACCTTGGGCTAGGGGCCTTATGTCTCTCTATTAGAGTCTCTGAACCAGTGAAGTTCAGTACTAACTGAAAATAATTCCTCATTTTTTGTTGGAACTGAAACCTTAAACATCCCCTTCCATGTTCTTGAGTTCTCCCAAGTTCTATAGGCATATTCATCTTCTAAGCAGAATTGTACAATTTCCAAAGATGATCATAATATTATTTATTCAGATCTGAAAGGTACTTTATAGGTCATCTAGACTAATGCCTTCATTTTGTAGATGAGGAAACTGTGGTAAGTGAAAAGTTCTTCCCAAGTAAGTAGTGGAACTGGGGTTTAGACACATCTGGCTCTCAATCCTGTGTCCTTTGACCTACATCTCAATGACTCTTTTAGCTCTGACCCATCTCTCTTACAGAGGCCTTTCCAACACTACTCCAATATTATACCAAAACATAGACCACTCCAAAATTCATTCCCATAGGTTTTTTTATGCTTTGCAGCTGCCTAGCACTGTACCAAATGGCAGACAGTCCATAAATGCTGGTTGAATAATAGAACTGAAGTTTCTGCCAAGCATAGTGATAGCTAGTGAGGCTTAATACCTTGTAGGAGTATTCATATTTCATTTATCAGAATAATGGCTTAGGTGGCAATGAGGCTTCTCTGTCATGTTTTAAGGCTTAAAATGGCAGGCATTCTAGGGATGGGCAAAAGGGAAGGCAGTTTGGGGATGGGAGAAGAAATAGGAAGGACTCAGGTTTGTTTGTTTGTTTATTTGCTTTTAAACAAAATGAGGTCAATATTGAGGGCATTCATTCAATTAGACCAAACAGGAGGCAACTGTCTAAGGTCCAGGCTGGCAAACTGTTAGCATCTGGGGAGACTGTCATTTTCTGGGGTGCCCAGAAGAAATCTAGACTGAGAAAATTGAGAGATAAGGTGGGAATCCAGTCATTGAGGTATAGGAGAGGGAACTCAGTTACTGGGGAAACTAAGATACAATCTATGAACTAAATAATGAGGAACTAGAAAATAAGGCAGGAAGTTAACTACTAGGGAGCTAGGGTAAAAAGATCAGGACCAGGAAGGAGACAGGAGATGGTTATCTCATAAATCTGGTCTTTTTATATTTTCCTTGGCTCAAGGACAGAAGTGATCCCAGAGTATGTGATAGGGCTGACTCTATAGGTTGGGGTTAAGGGGTCCCAGCTTCCCAGTTTCCCATATAAAGGCAAGGAGCCAATTAGAGGAATCTAGAAGACTGAAGAGTTTTCAAGACGCAAAGGGATGGCAGAACAACAAGCTGTAGGTTTGAACTAAGGTTTCTGTATGGACTTCACCCCCTACACACATACCTCCTTAATTTTAAATCTCTCCTCAGAGATTTGAATTTGACCAAAGAGATTCTAGAAGGCACATCACCATGTAAATGGTAGGCACTTTAAAAATCCTTTTTTAATTGAAATGCTTATTGAAAAGAATGCTATAAGCTTAAGTCCTTT
This sequence comes from Gymnobelideus leadbeateri, assembly GCA_011680675.1. Taxonomy (NCBI): domain Eukaryota; kingdom Metazoa; phylum Chordata; class Mammalia; order Diprotodontia; family Petauridae; genus Gymnobelideus; species Gymnobelideus leadbeateri. The sequence goes on from WOXC01011714.1 coordinate 63,273, forward strand.
TAAATATATATATATGTATGCATATATATATTTTTAAAAAGACTCTCTTAGAAGCATCTCTTCAGCTATCTTGGTGTGGGACATATGAAGTCTTAATTCATAGCTTAGTTTAACAATGCACATATGCTGCATGGAAAGCAACAAAAAGAAAAAAGGAATTTATTGGCCAATAAGTAGCATTTACTAACCAATAAGTCATTATAGAGTCTGGCTGAAATTTATCAGGCATAACATCCCAACCAACCCTGGAAAGAACAAAAACTCTTCACAGTCTGATAGTCAGGCTGTCACAGGTCTGCCCCTTCATTATCTTGTAAAGTGGAGGGGGTAGAGACCAAATGATGATTTTGCAAGAGATAGAGATGAATCTCTCTCAGTGCATTCAGAGAAACAGTAAGTCAAACAGGTAAACAGTGTTTTCTTGAGGTCCTACAAGGTAACTATTAGATCTCATGGCTGATGTAAACTTTATTCTTCAGTGACTCCTTGAATTTATTGTTACCTATCTGATCACTTTGCTATATACATATAGCTTCCAGCATCACTAGAAATGAAAGGTCAAACCTGGCATCGATTCACAGGAAATAAAAGTGTGGGACTGAATGTACATTATGAAATACAGACGTTACAATTCCCTTTGCCACTTGCAAAACAACCCCAAGCCAGACTCGTTGGATGATTTATAAGCAGATCTTTTAAAAATAATTTGTGCTGCTCCCTAGATTTGCTCTTAGACAAACAGCCCAGTTGCCTATTAGTATTTTTTTTTCATGTAGCAAGGGGTGGCCACACTCAGATAATTTCTCACTGACTTAACATTTTGTTTAGTGTTTGTGAAACTCAAATTCCTTAAATAAAAAGGAGGCTGTAAATAATGATAATAATACTATGGTGGGGAGAAGGTCTTTGTGAACTGGCTAACTAGCCTTTTCAAATGGTGGCAGGATATCGATATTGAAATGTATAATGGCAGCATTTGTATGCCCCGGAAACACTAAAATTTGTTTTTTAAACAGTCATAGCTTGGTTGACTCTGCATTTCAATCAACTCCTCTGTTTCATGCTTCATAGTTTAAAAAAATTGCTATGATGCTTGGAGAGGGCCCCTAACATTGTCCAAAATCATTAAAAAAAAAAATATATATATATATATAGTCCTTTCATAAAGGAAACCATAGTAATAGCTCTATCATTCAGTTATTTTTAAATAATCTTAAGGCATATTTTCTAGTAGTCATACTACTCAGTCCTTTTCCCTTTGGCAAAAAAAAAAAACAAAAAAAAAACCAAAACCAACCCTAGTTATTTATTTACTTTTTAGAGACAAAATAAATGTGACTTCCTTATTTAAAAAAAAAAAAACAAGCAACCTTTTTTTCCCCCTGGGTTCTGTGGCACTATCAGCCGATCAATCAAGTGATAGTGAAATAGCACTAGGTAGAAGGTAAGTAGTCCTACATACTCTGTCAGTGAATTCTGAAGATCTTATTCAGTGACTGAATTTTGGGATGGAGATCAGCACAATGATACTCTTTTTCTGACTTACTGTATGACCTCAAGAAAATCAGATCAACTTTCTGGTTTGGGGTTTTTTTTTTTTGTCTAACTTGTGAAAAATGGGTATCGAAGTCTGAGCACAGCCAATACAAAGAGTAATAGCTAGCATTTATATAGTACCTCAAGGTTTGCAAAATGCTTTATATATTACCGCATTTTATCCTCACAGTGACTCTATAAAGTAGATATTATTATCCCCCTTTTTACCAATGTGGGAACCAACAATAAGATAGATTAAGTGACTTGCCCTGGGTCACGCAGCTAAATAAGTTTCTGAGACTGGATTTAAACTCAAATTTTCTTGATTCCATGGCCAACACTTTTTCATTCCACCATCTTGCTGACATAACTACCCTAAATGGAGCCTGTTGACACAAAGGACTGTCCAGCCTTTCGGTGGAATATGATAAGGTTGTGTGTGTCCAATGGTAGGACATAAGATATGATAGTGGATGTGGTTATAGTGATGATGATGAACATCCTGGTGGTGGTAGGGGTGGTTTGAGGAATTTAAGCAGCACAGAATACAGCCCCAAGAAATTCTTATGGTGTGATTTTACCCTGGTGCTGCCAGAGGACTGTGAAACAAAGCTCAGGGCCTCCACAGTAAGGAAAACATGGTTGAACTTCCACAGAATCTTCCACAGAATCCTCCACTTATATCCCACTTCAAGTGTCCTGGGAAACTGTCTTTGTTTTATCCTATGTGTTACAGCTCTGTCTTAGATATCTACCTGTTTCACAGTACAACCTCAAACCTTGCTTTGAGAATGCATTCACAAAAAGCACTGAAAATTTCTTAGTGAACAATTAAGAGTGGATTGATAGCAGGTTTAACCTTTTATTTCTAGTGTTCCTGAGTGCCATCCATATATTTTTGGTAGAATGATCAAGTAAGTAGATAACTCTGAATTCAGGAAGCAATTGAAGAAAAAAGATTTTGTCATCCATTACATGCAATAGCTTCTTTGTAGGAGGAACATCAGGTAATATCAGTTGCTCACCCCAAGTGCACTGGCATGGATTCATCTCCATCTCTTGAAACAGTTATGATCTGGTTTACACATCTTCCTCGTTATGAAATGACTGGCTGGCTAGTAGACTGGGAAGAGTTTTTGCTCTTTCCTGTGTTGATTGGGATGTTGTGCCAGATAAATGGCAGGCAGACACTGAAGTGACTTCTTGGTTGGTAAGTGACGCTTGTAAGCAGCAAAGGAATCCTCACCTCACTTTTGTTGTTTACCACAGGATTCTGTGTAGGCTGTAGAATTGTGTTAAAATCCTCAAATTGGGGGTGCGGCTAGGTGGCTCAGTGAGTAGAGCACCTGCCCTGGAGTCAGAAGGACTTGAGTTCAGATCCTACCTCAGACACTTAACACACACACACAAAACAAAAAAACCTAGCCGTGTGACCTTGGGCAAGTTACTTAACCCCAATTGCCCTCAAAAATCCTCAAATTGGGGAACACAGATAAGACCCATGCTATAGATTTCTCATGTTAGAGAGAGAAATATGCTATGAACATCTAAAAACAAGGGAGATATGACTTGATCTTAAGTTTAAAGGTCTTTTTAAAGTTTAAAATTAAGATCTTTAAGTTTAAAACTGAATCTGTCATACAGAGAGGTGATTTGTAACGGGGTTTTACAGTATTTACATGAAAATATAAACCTTTAAAACATTAACACTCATAATAATAAAACCCATGGAAAAACTATCCATTTTTACCGTAAGTTAATCAAGACTTACATACTACAATACAATTTTAGAATGTAGGTTTCTTGAATGTAGGAATGGCGTTCATTTTTTTTTTCTTTGCCTTCCCAGTACCTGTCATAGTACTGGCATGTAGTAAATCTCTTTGGGGTATAGACCTACTAGCCGTATTGCCTGAGCCAAAGGATATGCACAGTTTAGTAGTTTTTGGGAGAAGAGATCCAAATTGCTTTCTAAAATGGTTGGACTAATTTACAGCTTCAACAACAGTGCATTAGAGTATTTGCTTTCCCACATCTCTTCCAGCATTTGTCATTTTTCATTTTTGTCATCTTAGTCAATCTGATGAATGTGAAGTGATAATTCAAGGTTGTTCTCATTTGCATTTTCTCTATTAGTTATTTAGAGCATTTTTCAGATGGATATTGATAGCTTTGAATTCTTCCTCTGAAAACTGTCTATTCCTATCCTTTCATCATTTATCAGTTAGGAAATGGCTCATGTTCTTATAGAGTTGACTCAGTTCCCTATATATTTTAGAAATCAGAACTTTATCAGAGAAACTTGCTGCAAAGACTTTTTCCTAGCTTTCCTATTTTCTTCTAAATTTAGATGCATTGGTTTTGTTTGTGAAAAAACCTTTTTAGTATTATATAACTGAAACTATTCTTTTTATCTCCTGTGAACCTATCCCTTATTTAGTCATAAAATCTTCTATCCATAAATAAAACAGGAAATTTCTTTTCTGCTCCATTAATTTTCTTATGATATCACCCTTATGTTTAAATCATCTACTCATTTTTAGTTTATCCTTGTATTTAGTGTGAGATGTTGGGCTATGCCTATTTTATGCCAGACTTTTCTTTCCAAAAGTTTTTGTCATATAGTAAACTCTTGCCACAATCAAAAGCTGAGATCTTTGGATTTATCAAGCACTAAGTAAATGTGCTTGTTTACTTCTGTATATTATTTACCTAAACTGTTCCACTAAACAGCCCCTCTTTCCTTATCTAGTAACAAATTGCTTTGATGATTACACTTTTGTAGAATAGTGTGAGATCTGGTATTGCTAGGCTCCCTTATTTCTTCCCCTCTCCCCTTTTCTCACTGATTCCCTTGATATTCTTTACTTTTTGTTCCTCCAGTTAAATTCTGTTGTTTTTTTCCTAGTTCTGTCAAGTACTTCTTTTGGTACTTTGATAGGTATGACACCATTATCATATTAGCTTGGCCTATCCATAAGCAATTAATATTCTTCAATTATTTAGAACTGTTTTTATTTTGTGTGAAGAATGTTTTGTAATTGTGTTGATATAATTACTATATTTGGTTAGGCAGGTAGACTCCCAAGTCTTTTATGCTATAATCATTTTAAATCGAATTTTTCTTTCTATCACTGATAATATGTTTGGGTTTATTTTATATTTTGCAACTTTGCTGAAGTTGTTAATTGTTTCAGTTAGATTTTCAATTGGCTATTTAGAATTCTCTAAGTAAACCATCATATCGTATGAAAAAGATGATAGTTTTGTTTCCTTATTCCCCACGCATAGTCTTTCAATTTAGTTTTCTTGTTTTATTGCTACTGCTAACATTTTCAGTATGATACTAAATTTGTTGTTGTTTTTGTTGAGTTAGTCAATTTGGACTCTTTGTGACCCTATTTGGAGTAACAATGATAATGGACATCCTTGCTTTACCCTGGCCTTGTTGGGAAGACTTCTTAGTATACTAATAATATTGATAATGTTCACTCTTAGTTTTAGAATTATACTACTCATTATTGTAAAAAAAGCTCATTTATTCCTGTGCTATCTGTTGTTGTTGTCTTTAAACAGGAATGGGTATTGTATTTTGTCAAAGCCCCCTTTTAAAACATTTATTGAAATAACCATAGGATTATTATGATTATATGGTGATTTATGCTTATAGTTTTTCTAATATTGAACCCTGCATTCCTGGCATAATACATTCATCCTAGTCACAATCTATGATCTTTGTGATATATTACTGTGATAATCTTGCAAATAGTTAATTTTCTTTCATAAATATCCATTAGAGAAGTTGGTGTATAGTTTTCTTTCTCTCTTTTGACTCTCTCTGGTTTAGATATCAAGACCATCTTTGTGTCATAGAAGGAAATTTGTAAAACTCCTTTACTATTTTTTTTTAAAGCAATTGGGGTTAAGTAACTTGCTTAAGGTTACATTACTAGTTATTTATTTATGTGTGGGTACTAATTTTCTGAGGCCAGAACTGATCCCGGGTCCTCCCAACTCCAGGGCCGGTGCTCTTACTCACTGTGCCACCTAGCCACCCCTTTACCAATTTTTAAAAATCTGTTTACTTTGTTTTGGAATTAATTATGCTTTAAATGTTTGGTAGAATCCCACTGTAAATCCATCTGGTCCTGTGTTGTTTTTTTCCTTAGGGAAGTCATTTATGACTTGTTCAATTCCTTTTTATAGGATATGATTAAGTATTCTATTTCCTGTTTTGAGCAATTTATATTTTTGTAAATATCCATCCATTTCATTTAGATTATCAATTTTATTGGCATATAATTGGGCAAAATAGTTCCAAATAATAAAATTTTATTTCATCTTTACTGGTGGATTTACTGGTGCGTTTACCCTTTTCATTTTTGATATTGACAATTTCGTTTTTTTTTTTTAAGAAAAAAATCAAATTGACTAAATTTTTTAAAAAATAGTTCTTAGTTTTATTTATTAAGTAGTTTTTTAGCTTTCAATTTTATTAATTTTTTCCTTTGATTTTCAGAATTTCTATTTTGGTAGTTGAGGATTTTTAATTGATTAATTTCTTAGGTTACTTTAGTTGCATACTCAATTCATTGATCTGTTCTCTCTTTAAATGATGTAAGCATTTATAGATATACATTTCATCCTAGGCACCACAGATTTGGTATGATGTGTCATTGCTATCTTTAATTAAAGTATGGTTTCTATGATTTGTTCTTTGATCCACCCACCCTTTAGGATTAGATTATTTAGTTTCCAATTAATTTTAATCTATGCTTTAAAAAGTCCTTTATTGAATGCAATTTTGTCACATTGTGATTGTAACAACATGCATTTAATATTCATGCTTTTTCTACATTTGTTTTTTTATGCCCTAATATAATATCATACCTTTCGTGAAAATGCCATGCACAGTACAGAAATGGGTATACTCCTTTTTATTTTGATTCAATGTTCTCCAGAGGTTTATATTATTTAACATTTCTGAAATTCTATTCATTTCCTTAACTTTCTTCTTGTGGTTTTTTTTTAATCTAGTTTTGAGAGGGGTAAATTGAACCTTCCTCCTCACTAATATAGTTTTATTACCTATTTCCTCCTGTAACTCATTTAGCTTTTCCTTTAAGAATTTGGATACCATGCTATTTGGTACATGTTTGTTCAGTATTCATATTAATTCATCATCTATGGTATCTTTTAGTAAAATGTAGTTTTCTTGTTTATCTCTTTTAATTAGGTCTATTTTTACTTTGACTTTGTTTGAAATTGTGATTGCTACTTCCTCCCTCTTTTTTTTACTTCAGTTGAAGATTATGCACAGGCCCCTTATTTTAACTCTATATGTGTATATTTCAAGTGTGATTCTTGTAAACAATATTTTTTATGAGTCTGATTTCTTATTCATTTTGCTTTCTTTTTCTGTTTTATGGGTGAGTTCATCCCATTCACATTCACAGTTATGATTGTTAACTATATATTTCTTTCCATCCTTTTCTCTCCTTATTTTCTTTTTTACCTTGTCCCCTTCTCACGAGTCTGTTTTGCTTCTGACTACTGCCTCCTTCATTTTATCCTCCCTTTTTTCCTCTCAACCCACATCATTTTTCCTTAATCATTTTCTCTTCTATTTCTCTGAAGGGTAAGATGAATTTTTGTCCCCAATTATGTATATATGTATATTCTTTCCTCCTTGAACCAGTTCAGATAAGAGTGAGGTCTAAGTGCTGCTTCCTTCCTTTCCCCACCGTCCTCTCCATTGTATAAACTCTTCCTTGCATGTCCCATTTATTGGAGGTTATTGTCTCCATTCTTTCTTTCCCTTACCCTCTCCTCTTCTAGCACATTCTCCTTCCTCACCCTTTCTCATCCCAATATAATAGAATAACATTAGGCCCTTGATCTAATTAGGTTCCCTCTAAGACTCCTGGTGATGGCAAAATTTTAAGGGATTACATAGATCCTCTCACCATATAAGATTGTAAACAGTTTATTTAGTCTTCATGATTTCTCACTCATGTTTACCTTGTTATACTTTTCTTGAATCCTGTGTTTGAATGTCAGATTTTCTATTCAGCTCTAGGCTTTTTTATCAGGAATGCTTGAAAGTTCTCTATTTCCTTAAATATTAATTCCCCCCCCCCCAAAGGATTATACTCAGTTTTTCTGGGGAGGTGATCTTGTTTGTAATCCTAGCTCCTTTGCCCTCCAGAATATCATATTCCAGGCCCTCTGCTCCTTTAACATGGAAGCTGGTACAATCTGGAAAGATGTCTGTTCACTACCCCTGTACCAGTCAAAGCTCTGCAAGTCCCTGACATAGGTTGGGGTATATTGCACTGTGTGTGGTTGAGTTTCAGTAGATGGCTGCTGGACTCAGTCACTGTTAGCATGCTGAGAAGTTCTGCAGGTTTCTAACAACTGAACTTCTGGCTTCCCTATGGTCTTGGTCTCCTGGATTGATTATTCCACTGTAGGCTTTTGTGTGGGACTTTTTCTTGGCTTTCCCAATCTGGCACTTTTTCTAAGTTGTTGTGGAGGAATTATGCTAGGTGAGCTGGGCAAAAACACTGATTCACACTCTGCCATCTTGACTCCACTGCACCATTTATTATTATATGTCCTAAATAAGCAGAATACCTGCCAAGCCTATAGGCTTTATGAGCAAGAACACATCCTGTACATATTCATTTTAAAAGCTTTTTGGTGTTAAAATGTGAATTTCTGCAGAAATAGAGAACTTTTCAAATCAGTTTTACTTTTTCCTTTCACTCTCATTAACAGGCTGATTTCCTTTTAGTCTTCAGCAGAATAATGGTAATCTTTTCAACTTGGCTTCTTTGGCTATTTTTCAAAAGTTAAAGTAACACATGTTTTCAAAGTTAATAAAGTGAGTTTACATTTCAATTGCCTCCCATCTTAGAGCTCAGCATTACAGAATAGCAGTTCCAAATGGAGTTGGAGTATACAGGGATGTGCTTTCCAGCATTTCCCAAGGGGATGAGGGTGGGAAGAAAACTGTGGAAACCCCATTTTGGTTCCAGCGTCACTTCCAAGTTTTGGGGAGGAGCCAAAGGAATCTGAAGGAATTTTGGCAAAGCCAGTGGGAAATTTTCCTTTGAACGAGTAGAATTTCTAAAAGGGATAGTTTCTTTCTTTTTTTTTCCCCTTCTCTACCTCTTCTAGTATTAACCTTTTCTTAATTATAAATTCAGAGGGATAGAAAAGCTGTTAGGTTATACTAAATGACTACATAAAACAAATTCATTATGTGACAATTAGCGGTTTAATTCACTACTAACCTATCATGTTTACCTAATAATAACAACAATAATGATAACAGTAAAGTTTAGAAAATAGGATTTAGGAAAATGTCAGAAGAGGCTTATTTCCTTTGGGCTGAAGGAATGGCAATTTCTAATATCTGAAAAATTAGGAAGATGCTATCTTTTCTCTCTCCTGTGGAGGGGACAAAGGAAAACAACTAAAAAAATAGGCTGTGTTTCCCTGTTTCCCCCATCCAGCTTGTTTTGTGGAGTCTACTGGGAGACTCTTTAGACCAGTTTAACAGAAAGATCTTTTCCCAAATAATCTGATGTTGCTTAAAAGCTATTGGGGATAGCTTTTACCTTCATGTCACTTTTTTTAAACAAGTTTTTACAAAACTTGCTACCCAATTGACAGGAACCTTTATTCCCTGGATTTGTTAAACTCTTCTCCCATTTCCCCCCAGCCTTCTGCTTTGCTTTTCCCTTTACCACCTCCAGCTCAGTATTTCTAATCAGGTTTGTATAATCCAAAAGACAAGATGGCTAGTAGGAAAACCAGAAACTTCTACTGTTTAAAATGAAAGCTTAGATTGTAGGGAACAGAAAAATCTACAGGAAATCTGTGGGAAGACAAAATCTGCAGAATTCCGATTCTCCACACCCACAGAGTTTTAATTTCCCAACTGATGAATACATCTGTTTATGTTGATGTGAAATGGGATTAAATATATTCCAGCAAAAACAGGGAAGATTAAACAATAGGCCATGCATATACCCCATGGATCCTTAGCATATAGTTAAAAATTTGTGTTTATGAAACCTCCTTTAAAAACTATTAACGCTTCACACTTCTCTTGGGATTTAATAAAAATTCATACCACATTTATAACATATGCCTTGCTTCAACAAATTCAGTGTATCTCTTTAAAGCTTTGACAATGCTTAGTTATCCAAAGGCTTCTTGTTTCATTTGCAGATTTACCAGTTTCCTTTCCCTACTTCCTATCACCCACAGACCAACTTTTAGCCTTTTAATCTCCCCCAGAGAGCAAATTGGGGCCCTTTTCCCAATGCTTGTTACCAGCTCTTATGAAGACTGAGATGGAAAGAAAGCTAAAGCCAGTGGCTAGAGTGAAAATTTAAATTGACTATAGATTTTACTTATCTGAGGGATATCTGTCCACCATTCTACCAGCAAAGAGGAGATGAAAGGATTGGAAAGGACATTTGAGGTTGTGCTACAGTAAGAAATATATTAATAGAGGTGGGATTTGGGGAATTGCTAAATCTTGAATACTCAGAACTGGAAGGGATCTTAGTCTAGCCACTGAGGCCCGCAGAAGGCAGGAAACTTTCTAAACTACTTAGGCAAGTAGCTATACTTTCTTTTCTTAAAATTCCCAGGGTCTGTAACCTTCCTCAGTGGCCTATTCCAATTTTCTCTCATATCCAAACAAAAATCTTTCCTGCTTTACTTTAAGTCTGCTTCTTCTGTTTGTTGTATGTATAAAACAACAGATCCATGTTCCCCTGGTAACAATCCTTTATAAACTTGAAGACAGTAATCAACTCAGTTCTTTAGCTCTTCTCTTGTTCTTGTCTCTTCTCTAACCCATCCCCACTTATGTTAGAATTTCTGCCATCCCTTCAATCATTTTTGTCCCTCTTCTCTGAGGCCTCATCAATTTATTTTTCTTTCTTCTCTCTCTCTCTCTCTCTCTCTCTCTCTCTCTCTCTCTCTCTCTCTCTCTCCCTCCCTCCCTCCCTCTCTCTCCCTCCCCCCCTCCCTCTCTCTCCCTCCCCCTCTTATTAAGGAAACCTGATAACAAAACATTTAAATAGACCTACTTAATTCCTAGTACTGTAGAAGGACTGCTCAACAACTTTCCACCATCAAACATCTTTTTACTATCCACCAATGTCTCATTATGATTTTCTTTTGTAACATCACTGTGATTCAACTCTTAATTGGCTTGTGGACAAGTGTTTTATTGATATTAAGCTTCCACTTGGTTAGGTTTCTTTTTCATTTTTGGAATTTTGATTTTGTTTCTTAAAATAAGCCACATTGACCTACTAATTTCAATTTCCTACTAATTTGTCAGAAAATTCCCTAAGTTTCTCAAGTCAGATTTTTATATTTGTTTTCCAGGGTGTTAACAACACCTCTTGCTTTGGGATCATCCACAAATTTGATGATTTTATGCTAAATAAAATCACACTAGTTAATAAACTGTTCAAAGAAGATGCTGATCTACATTCAACTTCCCAAACCAATGAAATCATAAATCCATTAAAAAATGAATTTTTGGGGGTGTCAAACCATGTGAATGTGGTTGTCAAACTATTCTTTCTGAGGATTTCAAGGAGAAAATAATATGGCAAAGACTCAAAAGTCTGGCTAAAATCAAGATATGTTATATCCCTATTACTATGGCTCTTGCTACAGTATCTTATAAGAACATCTAATTGACTTGACAGAATAAAATTATTTAATCTGGAAATTTGGGTTCCTCAAGCAAAAGTATCAGAAGTATGCTTACATTTTTTTAGTTACCTAATTAATACATCACTTCTTACCCTCTCCCCAAATGTAAAGGGCTACTATGGACTAAGTAAAACTCTTGTTTTATTTATAGAGTAAAAACAAACAAAGACAGACCATAAGCATTGTAGATGGTAGTGGTGTGGATAGTTTTCGTTCCTCTAACTATAGTTAGCTTTCCATTGTCCTCTGAATTTTATCCATGCAGACTTGTACTACCCATGAAAGTAATCATTAATAAAGTGACTAGTAGATCTTTGGCCAAGACACTTTGGTTCTCCCAGCCTTATTTTCCTCAGCTGAAAAAGAAGGGAAATAGATAGGACCTCTTAGAGTCCCTATCAGCTCTAAATCTGTGATTCTATGATCCTGTTAACTGATTTTGATAATTTTCTAAAAATTATTTATGTTTATCCAAAGTAGGTATCATAGATAAATGCAGGGTTTGCAAGAGCCAAGAGACAGATATATAGATATGTAGATATATCTATATATCCTCCTTTTTAAATTAACAGCATCTTAAATAACTCTAGCACTAATCCTTCTACATTTGTCTCTTGGGATCCTTTTCAGTCTCTGACTTCCTAAACCTCTTGGGGTGGCTTGAGGAGTACTTATGCCCATCTAACATTAACATTTTTATCTCTTCACAAAGTCAGGCTGGTTGATTCCTTGTATCTTATGTTCCTCTAGCTGACTGCAAATTGATTATTTGATGATTTGTTCTAGTATCTCCCTAGGTATTGATTTTTAAATGACCAATCTTTAATTGTTATCAAAGTCATCCTTTTTAAGAAATGGGCATACCATTTGCCCTTTTATAATCCTTGGGGATTTTTTCCTATCCTTTATTATTTCTCAAAAGAATGGTTTTAATGTGGACAGTGTCATCTGCTAATACCTAAAGTACCCTGGGGTGTATGTTATTAAGCCCTGCTGATTATATACAGTCACATTTTCTAACAGCATCTTAATTATTTCTTTCCCTATTTTAATTTTCTATCCTTCTATTACAGTGGATTTTTTTCCTAGTTAACTGTTTACAGATGATCTGTTCACTCAAGGTAGTAAAAAAGATATGTTATATATGTTTTCACTTTCCTTTATCATAGGAGAGGGGAAATGTTCTGATTTTTCACTATTAATTTACTCCAATGGACTCAAGACCTTATCAATATGGATATCTCCTCCATTATGTAGATTGCAACTGATACACAACTTCTTATCTTATGCTATTTTTCTCTCTGTCCTTTCCTAACTTCTCTATGGTTGGTCTTTTTAAAAAAAAATTATGTCAGTCTAACAAATTGTACCAGCCCAGAACATGGAATAACCATCGATTATCTCTCATTTTTGTTCCATGACCAATCCTTTTTCTTATCATCTATTTCTAGGATAATAATATTTAACATTTCTTTTTTACATGTAAGTGATTATTGACAATATGTTACAGCTTACTTATACTCAACATATGTCTCTCCATACCTGAAATTTTTATTCTTAAGAAATTAAAAAAATTTTAATCATGGAACATTAATATAAGAATATTAAAAAGATATGTTCTATGTATCAGGAAACACCTTGGAAATCAAAGAAAATGCAAAACAATCACCTAAATTCAATCAAGTTCTCTCACTTCCATTCAATTACAGACCCAGCTCATTATCTCTTTTCACTATCTATATAAGATAAATGTGCTAATAAAATAACCCAGTTGGTTGTCCATTCCATTTTATTTTCCATTCTGTACAATGAGCATTTTTATCCATTTGTTTTTTCCTATATAGATTGTTAAACTGGTCATAGATCTCTTTGAAGAGGTTCTGTTGTATTTGGAGGATTGATGAAATTAGCACAATATAATCCACAGGCTAGAGAACCTCATTGTATTCTGGACAGAATCTCTCTTCCATTTGGAATTTATTGAGGACATCCTCTAATACAGTGGCAAAATAGCTTTGGTAAGTAAGCATACAACTCTTTGTTTATATGTCCCTTCATGCTGATAATTAGAGATTATTAAATAAAATTTTCTCTATGACTGAAACTATCAAGGAATCTTGAATGATCATCTTAACATATGTGTATGTATGTGTGCTACTTTGTTAAACTGCCATAAGGGTTCATTTTATTCTAGCAAATCAAATACTTTTTAATAAAAAAAAACACACAACAGGTTTTTTAATTTCACAGTTAATTGTGTGGCTGAAATGTGATGAACAATGAGACATGGCATATAGAGTGCTAGACCTGAAGTCAGGAGACCTGGATTTTAGTACTGCCTCAAATACTTAATAGATATGTGATCATGGATGATTGACTGTCTTAGATACTCTGTCTCCTCATCTGTAAAATGAGTTAATAATACTTAGTCTACATATCTCATAGACTTTTTGTGAAGAAAGTGACTTGAAAGCCTTAAAAATACTATGTAAATATCAATTATTATTATATAACTTGTTAGTGAAGATCATTTGTGAAAGTTTACCTGTTTCCTCCTCATATTTTCATCAAGGATACATTAAATATGGGTGTAGCTCATATTTTTCATAACATCATCAATGGAAAGTTTTTTTCTAGTGGGTTAATATCATCTTATTTCTTAATTCTCATTTTTTTGGAGGGGGGAAGGCAGGGCAATTGGGGTTAAGTAGCTTGCCCAAGGTCACAGGGCTAGTAAGTGTTAAGTCTCTGAGGTCAAATTTGAACTCAGGTCCTTCTGACTCCAGGGCTGATGCTCTATTCACTGAGCCACCTAACCATCCCTTAATTCTCATTTTTAGAGGACAGGGATATGGATTTTGTCATTGCACTTGTAAAGGAAACTCCTGAATGAGTGAGTAAACTCCCTCCATCAGTGCAGAGTAACTCCTTCTTCCCAACTTAAAGGAAATTCCCAAGTGAGGAAACATCTACCAATGCACATTCTCTGAGATGTGATAGTCTTAAGAGAATTGCCTAAGTACCAAATAGTTAAGTGACTCACCTAGATTCACACAACCAGCATGTGTCAGAAGCAGCAGTTTGAACCTCCCTCTCCGTGGTTTCAAGACCAGCCCCTTATCCACTGTATGGTATGGCCTATTTATTTTTTAGAGATGGTCTAATTGTCACTTCTGAGCACTTTCTCCCTTTCGACTTCATGTAGATTTCTGAGTTTAGCCTCCTTGGTTTCTTATTAATCTTTCTTGTGCTTTTATTAATTGCTTTTCTATAGGATTGTTGTAAAGCATGTAACCTATATTTTGTAAAAACTGTCATCTTTCAATTCCTCCTTCTCCCAGCTTTTCATTTGATTGAGCCCTTAACCATTAATGTCCTGAACCTGACAAAAAGCAAGTTTCATTTGCTTTTCTAATGTTTGTTTTGTCTGGCTGAGTCTTTCTTCTTTTCTCCAAGCATATTAAATTTAAATATCTTGTGATTCTGATAACTTCAAGTCACTTACCTTTAAACCATCAACTAAATCTTCCATGATGAGACTGAAATCAGTTAGGGCAGGCATCTGTTGCATTTCATTTCTCGAAAATTGTTTCCAACAAACTCCCTAAACCTCATGGTATACTGAATTGCTTTTCCAGGAGATATCTTGGTAGTTTAAGACCGCATCACCACCAGATGGGACTAAAAGCCTTGGTGAACTTCACCTACCAATACTTTTCTCTTCATTGTTTGGATGCCTAGAAATAGGAAGCTCTCACAATGTGGTCCTCACCCTTGTATGCTTTCACTGGAATACTAGGTGCTGACCACTTTTTTTCTCGAGTCATTAAGTGTGTTACCGTAAGCAGTTTTTGTTCAATGAATCCTGCTTTTCTCTCTTCTGAAGCAGTGTGTATCTGCAAGCAATGACATAAAGGGATGAAGTATAGAGATTTTCTGTCATTTCACAAATGATAAGAGCAACTGAATTTCTCATTAATTGGAAGACATTTTTATGTTCAGTGAATTATTCAGAACTGTCTTGTCAGAAAGATTAAAAAAGGCCAGGTCATTTCTCCATGACAAATAGAGTTTTCTGCCCAGATAAAGCACGCAGTGCTCTTAAGGGAAGTAAAGATGAGCTACTACAAAGGTAAAGAAAGGCACATCTGTCTGTAAACAGACAGCAATACAAACACATCACCCAGGCAGAAATTAGCAAGTATTGTGCTTTCAATAGTTATTACTGTGTCTTTTTTCTCACCATTCATATGCCATGGGGCTTAATTACAGTCCATAGCCCAATTTAAATATTTTGTCCTTTAATAAATGCACTTCAGATAACAAAAACATCTATCCAAAAATGATTTTCGTTTCTGCTTTTAGCAGATTTCTTCTTAACCCTGAATAACGGAACTTTACCAGTTCATTTTTCAACGGGCCTATTGTGCTTCATAACCTCATCACTTAAGGACTATTAAAAGATGATGGTAAAAGCAGAAGTGGAAATGATCTATACGTAGACAGTTCAGTGGTTGGAACAAAGTGTTTCAGATTCTCTGTTGATGGCACTAAATGACAGCTATTTTTCTCCTCAGGCAGAACATCAGGCAAATATTGAATGAAAAAATACAATGAGAGGGGATAGCACTTTTTGCTTTGTGACATGGAACACAAAATACTGCTGTTTTGAATTTTGCCAATTTTGAATTGATTGGAAAGCACTGCTATATGTGCATCATCATTCAGTTTCCACAATCTAAATCCCCAATGTGTATTATATATATTTAACTTGCACTCTAATAGGCCATAAGCTCTTTGGAATATTGGTTTTATAATTTAAAGAAACTACAGTAACAACAACAACAAAAAGAACTGAATGTTTTTCAACCAGACCAAGAGGAAAAAATGGTACCCAGAGGAGCAATGGCCTACTGATATCAGCATGGTTATTTTCATCTTTGCAGATGATATTACTTATTTGCTATTGGTAAGGTATATACTTTGACTTGACTCTGTACCTCCCCTCCAGTAGCAGTGATAGACCTCTACTAATCCATAAAGTAAGCAGATTTCTCCTTAGTTATTAACATTTATTGAGTGCTTAACACTTCAAGGAAGCCAATCTAAGTCCAGTGTGCTTACAGGGTTACATTTCAAGAGGAAGAAAAAAAGCAGTTCTAAAAATAACTACCACCACCACCACCACTAAAAAAAAAGTCCCATCCTTGTATAAATGCTTACAGTAAGAATGCATATTCACATTTCTCTATAACACATTTGACTCTTATTATGCTACTATGGTAATTGGTTGCTTCTGAAAAATAGGACATTGGTAAGCAGGTGAGGGAAAACAGTTTATTATTCCCTGTGGAGTTTCAAAGAATCAATTGCATTTAAAAGAAGAAACACAGCATAAATAAATAGCCTCTAGTATATGCTTGCTTCTTGTACTGCAATAGTTGGAAGAATTCATGCATATTACCTCAAATTTTCCTCTGTAGTTTCTGATATAATTTAATTAAATAAATGCAGTGTATTTGCAGTCCCAATTAAGGAGATTCTTCAAAGACAGATTTGAAACAAGAGTATTTATTTCCTAATGAGAAGGAAAAATTGAACCTAAAACTTATTCCAAATTTTAAGAAAGGACACATAGATCGGCCACCTGGATTTGTAGATTTACAGCTTCCTGTGTGCCTGTGGTCATACTCCAGCCCAGGTCTTCCAAAGCCATGAGGGAAAAATCTGAATTGCTTGGATCATTGGATTGATTCAGTTGTCTATTTGGTAGAGACCTGACCTCCCGATGTTTCCTTCTATATTTTAAATGTACATTCATGTATTCCAAAGGTGGTGTTGAACATGTATCATTTAGAAGAAATCTTTGAAATTCTGATCCATTATGTGATGCTGATGCTAACATTTTTCTCCATGGCCTTTTATACATATAATGATAAATGTGTTTTAAGCTGTTCATTTATGCATAGGATATGGTTGTATCTTCTCATAGAGTCCTAGATAGTTACTGAAACCTTTCACTATGCCATCTGTCAAAACTGAAACATACTGCCTTTTTATAGCATTTTAAGACACCAGATGAAAGGCATTAGAAAGTTATAAAATAGTTTTAGTTCTGAGTGGATTCCAACATTCTTCCATTAATTTGGTGGTTTCAAATATCTAAGAGCCAAATCTCATTGCAGAGTACAATGCGAAAGGGGTGAAGAGAAAAGAAATGAAGTCTGGTAGGAATGTAACCAAAGGGCCACTCAATTCTTGTCCTCTCTCTGGGGAACATCCCATAGAAAGAGTTCCCAGCCAGAATTGAGAAAGCCAGCACTGGACAAAGGACTCCTTGCTCCCTTTTTGGGTCAATCTAACTTCTTTCTTTTTAAAAACAAAAATAATCTTTTAAAAATAATGTTATTGATATTATATTTTATATAGCCTAAATTTCCTCCTTTATCCCTTTTTATTACTACTTTACATAGAACCATCCATTTAACATTTATATAATAAAGAATGCTTTCTTTGTTATGTGGATGGTAGGAAGATTTTAAAAAGAATTAAGAAGATAAAAACAAATAACAAAACAGATCAATACATCAAAAAATCTGAAAATATATACAGTGTTCCATATCTACAGATATATAACTCTGCAGAGTAGGGACCTCCCACTTTGCAAAAAATGGAGGACATTGGAGGAAAGTATTTTCTAGTGTTTTTTTCTTTAGAGTTATGCCTACTCTTTGTAACTTTGCCACATTGTTATTATCATTAGTTGTTTTTTCTATTTATATTGTTGTAGCCTTTGAATACATAGTGACATCATTTTGACATCATTTTCAAGAAGGAAGGACCTTCATTTTGAGAATGAAGGACAATAGCCAAACAACCAGCCATTCTTTGGATATTTTGTTTTATTTCTCCAAATGAAATTCATTGTTATTTTATCAAGTTCTATGAAGTAGCTTTTAATAGTTTGATTGCTATATCATTAAAACTATAAATTAGCTTTGCTAGTATAATCATTTTTTAAAAATTTTGGTATTGTCCAGCAATAAGTACTGAATGTGCCTTCTACTATTTAATTTTTTTAAAATTTCTTTAAGGAGCACTTTGTAATTGAATCTATACAAATATTTTAGTGAGCTTTCATCGATTCATTCTGAGTATTTTGTGTGCTTTGTAGTTATTTTGAATAGAATTTTACTTTCTATTATTAGTTCTTAAATTTAATCGTTGTTATTGTTAGAAATATTTTCAATGATGCGGGTTTATTTTGTGACATGTAACTTTGCTGAAACTGTTGTCCAGATTGGAATCTTTGCTGATTCCCTAGGATTTTTTAAAGAAAATTGTCGAATCATGAGCAAATAGGGATGGTTTTATGTCCTTTTTCACTATTGTTACACTTTTAATTTCTTTCTCTTGCTTTATTGCTATTGCTAGCATTTTAGAACTACGTGGACGTTCTTGCTTTACTTCTATATTTATTGGAACACATTCCAGTGAATCTTCATTGCATATAATACTTATTCATCTGAGATAGATACTTGTTTTGATAAAAAAAAAATCTATGACTACATGTTGAATCATTTAATCCATTTACATTTAAAGTTAGGAGAATTAGGTTTATATTTTCCTCCACTTATTTCTCTGATATTGCTTTTCATGAATTAAGAATTTTTTTTTTTGTTTCTCCACTCATTTTGCTTAATTTAACTTAAGGCAATCCCACAGACTCTCTTTCTCTGATCTTCAAAGCACCATCCACCTCCTCCCCCATCTGTTATTCCTTTCCTTAGTTTCGGAATTTTATTCAATTTATTGATGTCTTTTTCTTTTTCCTTTAATATAATTATCTACTTCTTCCCCTCTTTTTTCTCTCAATTAAGTATTTAATTAAAAGTTCTCCCTGTTTTCCCTTTCAATTTATATTGTTAGTTTCCCTACCCCCATTTTTTTTACTTCTCTATTTTCTTTTTCTTCTCTGTTCTCCTGTTTAGCTTCTCTTCTAATTTTAGCTGCATTGGTTTTGTTTGTGCAAAATCTTTTTTAATTTTATAAAATCAAAGTTGTCCACTTTCTGTGAGCTTCTCTATCTCTTATTTGTGTATGAACTTTTATTCATAGATGTGACAAGTAATTTCTTTCTTGCTCTTCTCATTTATTTATAAATGTTACCCTCTATGAATAAGTAAAGTAGCCATTTGGAGATTATCTTAGTATATATTATAAGACATTGATCTAGACTTAATTTCTGTCATAATGCTTTTCTTTTTCCTTTTTTCCAAGTGTTTTTTTTAATAAGTGAATTCTTGCTTCAAAACATGTGATCTTTGGGTTTACAAATCACTAGACTACTGTGCTATTGTGTATTTATTCTTTTCCACTAATCTCTACTTTTTTCTAAAGTAGGATTTTTTTAGCTTCCTCTCTTCATAAATTCTCTTCCCTAAAATCTTCTAAAATATCAATTTTGAATCCCCTCTCCTAATTAATTTTTTTACATTATTGCCTTGTAAATCTCCCCCCCACCCTTCTGTTGTACTTCACTCTTGGAAGTATTAATTCCTATGGGAAGTAGTGAGGGTAGAAGAATTGCCCCATGGTAGAATTTTACCTTTGTCCCTGATTGTATATTCCAGTTCTATTCCAAGCCGTCCCCATGGAACCTCCTCTCTGGGTCTATGTTCCCTTACCCTTCTGGGAGGTCTTAATCCATTTCTTCTAAAGTAAGAGATTATCCAGGGAAGTATAACACTGTCTCAGAGATAGTAGTCTCTGTGCACCAGTACCTGTCAATTATACCCATTGTAAGGGCCCCATCTTCCATTACAAAATATATCTCTCCCTCCATAGGAGTGTTCTTCATTGGGAACCCATGATTGTATTGAGATTTCCCCTTTTCTTTCTTCCTCTTTTGTCCTTCCTTTTTAACTTACATCCTTTCAAAAGTGATACTTACAAACTGTTTAGCACAGTGCCTTGCACATAGTAGGTGCATTGTACATGCTCCTTCCTTCCTTTCTTCCCCTGACAGCCCTTCTCCTTCCTGAGAAACTATGAGCATTATATCTACTTCACTGCTTATAACTGACTTGATTAAGGTATGCCACATGTTCCCCTCTATCTTCTAACTCCCTTGTCTCAAATAATACCCAAATATACATTGATTTGCCTATACAGGGAGTTATGAGGTTTAGTCCATGGTGTTTCAGGCCTATTCCATCACCATCATATCTTTTATTTTCTTAGGTTCCACTTTCATCTTATCCCCTTGTGTGCTTTTAGAAAGAAATTTCTTAACAGTCTCTCTGTTTTTATTTTTCTAACCCAATAGGTGTCTTTTGCTTTCCAATTTGTTTTTCTTTTTAATGGTCCCTAGAGGTGGGATAATTTATTTCATTACTGTTTGTTTCCTGGGTACTTGTATTTATTTACCTTTCTTGAATTTCTATTGTTTGAGGTATTTACAAGTTGAACAGTTTGCTTATATTTGCCTCTTTTTTGTAGGAATGCTTCAAATGTTTCTGTTTATTGAACGGACATCTTTTTAAAATTTAGGATTACATTCTGGTTCAAAGAGTATGTTATTTTGGGTTGCATCTTGAGATATTTTGCTTTTTGAATATGTCAGTCCACCCCCTTCTGCACTTTCTCGTGGGTGCAGAATAATCTTACATTATTTGGATTTCCATTCCTTTATATATATGAAGGTCTTTCTTCTGGTTGCTTACAGAATTTATTGTTTGTCACTGGAATAGTTCAATTTAAACACATGCCTTGAAGATCTCAGCATTAGTTGTGTGTGTGTATGTATTTTCTGGAGGCAATCTGTGGAGTCTTTCAAATGGTGTTTTTTTTTATGCATTCAGAAGTTTGGGGCATTACAGTGTTCAGGATTTTTTCCCTTTAATTTAATGTTCTTTTAGAAGGCTTGTCATTCTTAATTTGTTTTGAACATCCTTTCTTCAAGATCATGCGTTTTGCTTGTTTAGACAGCATATATTTTGTTAAAATTATTAGGGTTTTTTTTTCCTTCTCTCAGATTCTCCTTCACTTTGGTATATTAGGGGCAGTTAATAGTGAAGAGAATGCCAAATCTAGAGTTAAAAGACCTAGGTTCAAAATTGACTTCAGAAATTTACCAGCTATGTGACCCTGGGTAAGTCATTAACTTCTGTATGCTCAGTTTCCTCATCTGTAAAATGGGGATAATAATATCATTTACTTCCCAGGGATGTTGTGAGAATGAAATAAAATAATAATTGTAAAGTGTTTAGCACAGGGCTTGCACATAATAAGCACTATATAAATGTTATTATTATCTCCAATCATTTGTTCTCTCTTTTATTTTTTTTAGACAGATCCACCACCAGATTCACATTTTTGACCATTTATCAATTGGGGAATGGATATTATTTTTTACAAATTTGGTTCAATTCCCAATATATTTGAGAAATGAAACTTTATCAGAGAAATTTGCTGTAAATTTTTTCCTTAGTTTCTTGTGATATTTACAATTATTTGTATATCTCAGTGGCCATTTTCCTTTTTTTTTTTAAATGTTCTATTTACTTCTTATGCTCTACATTTTTATTTTAGTTGTCTTTCCTATGAGATCTCTGGTAGTTCTAGATTTTCCTCCTTTCTGAGCCCTTTCCTTTTGATAGTGGGTCTCTAGGAGATGCTTTCTTAAAGCTTTCTCAGCTTCATATTGTTGAGTGTTGGTGGCTGTAGCCCTTGTCCCAAGAGGTTTCTAGGATGACAGAACCGGTTTCAGCTGGCTACTGTTCCCTTTTACTTTAGACCTGCTAGAGCTCCACATTCAAGCTGGTACTTTGATTTTCCTCTGATCATTAATTCTTTAGATGAGCACTGTGACCTCAAATAGAGTGACTTGCTGCTCCCAAAAGAACATTCTCATGCTTTCCTATACCTCTCCTTCATCTGCAAGTGGGGGTGGAAGGGTTGGGGTCTACTGGTTGTTGCTACAGAATGGTGGTGTAATAGTAATGGCATGGTTCTCTGACAGAGACTAAAACAGTAGTAGCAAAGAAGTTTTTAAGTGGATCTTGGCAAACAAGCCAGTGGGTCAGGCTATGGACCTTGTCAGATTGTGGTGGCTTTCAGAAGGAGGAGTTCTGGGTGAATGAGTTAGGAAGAAGTATTCTCTGCTATTAATTCATAAGGCTATTATCGTGTGTGTGTGTGTGTGTGTGTGTGTGTGTGCGCGTGTGTGTGCACGTGTGCACATGCATGCATCTGGGCCTGTTGAGAATAGATGTAATTGCTTCTTCCTTTGGTGCACAATTCCTTTTTAGGGGGAATTCTTGAGAATTACTGAGTACTGTTGAAAAGGTATCTAGTCCTCCATTTTGTTGACTATGTGATATAGAAGCCAACTAATCTATTTCTTATTTTCTTTTTAGTTGCAAGAAGGTCATGAGAATACACAGAATGAGAGGTTAAGTCCCTCAGGCAGCATCCAGTTTAACAATATATAATTGATCAAGGCAAAAAAACCCAAATGTTCTAGATTTCTAAGTGGTGAGGAGTGAGGAAACATTGTGTAAATTAGGTTAGTACTTGAGTGACCCTCTTTTCATTTGCCTGAATTTCCCATTTTCTTCAGACTTCCACTCAACCTAGAAGTTCTTAAACCTGCTAACAGTTGAGTTAAAAAGACACAGCTGCTGGTTTGTATGTTACAATAAACTAAAACATATGATACTGACATGGACAAGATGTGTAGAAAATTCAACTTTAAACAAAAATATAAATTAGAGAAAACAATGCCACCCTATACAAGACAAATGCATTCTGTGTTGTTGATGAAAGATGAAACGTGATCATTAGTTCAGTACACAAGTGGGACAGGGGAAATTCACATTTATTTTAAACATCTGTTATTAAAGGTGTCATTTAGTAAGGAGATTTTTAGAAAACATCTAAGTGCAAAAGAGAGGTGGCATGGGATGGTAGATTAGCAAGGTGGCTTTAAAACCAGGAAGAAATTCACATTCTACCTGTGATGCATACTGCCTCCATTGCCCTGGTATGTCACTTCATGCTCCAGTGCTTTAGGAAATTCCCTAAGATTATACATAACATGAAACTTGCCAGCCTATATTGGTAAAAGGAGTTTCCTCCCCTGAAAGTTCCCTATACTAATGAAATCTCAGGTCCAGTCCCTATCCCTACTTAAAAGAGCTGTAAAGCTATGGGAGGAGCATCCTCTTTCATTAGAAAGAAGTTTCCAGCAAGATGATCTGTCTTGGAAAGTATAGAAGGAATGAGGGATGACTGACAGAATTAGATGATGAGTAATTTGTTTGGAATGGGCAGTGAAGACAAACTGTAGTCAGAGACAAAAGAAATGATTCAGATGCTCTGGGAAGCCAAGAGTGAAAGTCTTGGCCCTAATCTGGAAAGCAATGGAAAGCAGAGCTCTGAGGTGAGGGGTGTCACTGTCAAAGGGATGGATAATGATGATTTTGGCAGTAGTTACTGTTGATTTAGGAGGGAGTAGTGCTAGGAGAAGGGAGTTGGTAAACATCTAAACCATAGGATCCTAGAGCTGAAAGGGTCTTCAGACCTCATTAGTCCACTCCACCACTTTACAGATGAGGAAACTGAATTTCCCTAAGTGAAGTGATTTGTCCAATGTTGCAATAGTTCAAAAAATGCAGGTCCTTGCCTAAGCAGGTAATTTTAAAGATATAAAGAAAGGAATAAGAAGAAAAAAGAAGGAAGGGAAAGAAATAAGAAAGAAAAGGAAACAAAGAAATAATGAGAGTTTGGAACATGTAAATGGAAAATTAGGAGTGTATTCAGCTGTAGTCTAGAAATACAGGTTAAAGGAAAGTGAGAAGTTTAAAATCCTCCTTTGCTTGAGTTGCCCACTGTAATAGGAACATATATTTAGGAGTGCCATGGAGGGAAGCTCTTCCTTTCTCATGTGTATTATTAATTAATTAGCAATAAATTATTAATTAATTAATATTGGCACATTACATCCTTAATAGGCTCTGTAGGAAAAATTTTATCGTCAGTTCAGCACATTCTTGATCAGTTTGTGCACCAATAGCAGTTTGATGACCTTTTGATATGGCATCATAACCATCTAATAAAAGCCTCTTCTGATGGATTATCATCAGGGTGTGAAGGCAACTGTGAGTTCTTGAATACTATGCCATCAAATGTAAACTTTGGTAGGTTTGACCAAACCATTCAGCTTTGAGTATGGAGCCTGGAAAGGAGCTATATGTCTGTGACTGAACAATAACCTAGCCAAGTTCAAAGAAGTACATTACTAAGAGGTAGGACATAAAGTGATGTTATTTGGGATACAATTTTACAGTGATTCATGAAGACACCCTACTAAGCTGTGGAAGACTAAGCTTTTTCACTACAGGCAAGACATACCCTAACTAATTTCTGAAGTAACAAGATATGGAAGACACATTGTAAAAATGTTATTTGTCTGAAGGAAAACTACTGGACACAGAAATGATCTGATTTAGGATGGTATAGGATCCATTTCAAAGCCATTACTGAGCAAATTGTTGGCAACTTGCTTCAGTGACATTGGTGGCTTTGGTGTAGGGAAGAGTGTTGGGTCTGGAGTCAGAACACTGGATTTGAATACTGGCCCTTCCATTTAGTTATGTGGCCTGAATTTTAACTTCTGTGGGGCCTAGTTTTCTTCTCTGAAACTCTGGGTTGTTGAGATCCAGAATCTCAGAGACTCAGAGATTGTAGAAATGCCTTTGAGGGAATAATGGAGTTTGTTAGCTGACCTTCTGAGGAGAAAGAATTCTGGGTTTGAGGTATTTTACAGTTATTCAGAGGAAAATTTCAGGAGAACCTTGTTTTTGGGTTTTTGAGTTGCCCACTGTAATGGACTTGAGAAATGGACTTTCCCCCAGGTATTGCCTTTCTCCATAAGCAATACTTACGGAGAGAATGAGAGGATCTAGATCTAGATCTCAAGAATGAGAGGAGAAGAGGTAAGTTCATTGATAGGAGACCAGGATGGCAGTTAGCAGTTGTCACAGTAAGATCAAAATTCAGTCAGCATTTCATTTCTTCCACAATGTGAGATATCCTTAGCTGTGAGCTAAGTCTTCTGTATCTTATTTAAATGTTTGTGTCTTTATTTTAAATCTGATAACACTGATGAATTACATACACTGATTAATTACCATTAATAATGATTTAGGACTTCCAATACCAAGATGGCAGGGTGAGGAAGGAACTCTGTGAAACTCTCCCAAATTCTCCTCCAAACAACTACTTCAGAATTAACTTAGGAGCAGGAAAGCAACTTAGCAGCCCAGCAGGAAAGGTCTGTCTCACTGGGGTGGCGGTGGGGAAGCAACATCCAAGAGCAGCAGCACCAGCCAGTCTCACAGCAGGGAGCCTGCAGTAAAGTTCTAAGCCTAAGTCAATATACCAGTTAGGCCTGGCCATTCTGCAAACCAGCATCCCCCTGGGAAGTGAGTAATCTGTGTAGCAGAGCAAGACCCCACCCCAGTGACCTCCACCACTAGCACAAGCCACCAGCAAGACCTTGACCCCAAAATTTATAGAATGCAACCAGAGTGGTACTTAGGGGAAAATTTATATCTCTAATTGTTTACATCAGTAATGTAGAGAAAAAGCAGCTCAATGAATTGGGAATGTAACTAAAAAAAACTAGGAAAAAAAAGAGCAAATTAAAAATCCCCAATTAAACAACAGATTGGAAATCCTGAAAATCAAAGGAGAGAGTAATAAAATTGAAAGTAAAAAAAACCATTAAATTAATAAATAAAACTAGAAGCTGGTTTTATGAAAAAAATCAATAAAATAGAAAAGCCACTGGTTAATTTGATTTTCAAAAGGAAAGAAGAAAACCAACTAACATCAAAAATGAAAAGAGTGAATTTACCACTAATGAATAGGAAATTAAGACAATTGTTAGGAGTGATTTTACCCAATTACATGCCAATAAATTTGATACTCTAAATGAAATGGATGAATATCTACAAAAATATAAATTACCCAAATTAATAGAAGAAGAAATAAAATATTGAACTAGCTCAATCTTAGAAAAAGAAATTGAACTTCCTAAGAAAAAGTAAATTCTACCAAATATTTAAAGAACAATTAATTCCAATACTATATAAACTATTTTGAAAAATTGGAGAAGAAGGAGTCCTACCAAATTTCTTTTACAACACAAATATGGTACTGATACCCAAACCAGGAAGAACCAAAACAGAAAGAAAATTATATACCAATTTCCTGAATGAATATTGATTTAAAATTTTTAAATAAAACACTTGCAAAAAGATTATAGCAATATATCACAAGGCTCATACACTATAACCAGGTGGGTGGGATTTATACCAGGAATGCAGGACTAGTTCAATATGAGGAAAACTATCAGCATAACTGACCATATCAATAACAAAACAAACAGAAATCACATGATTATTTCAATAGAGGAAGAAAAAACCTTTGAGAAAACACAGCACCCATTCCTATTAAAAACATTAGGAAAAAATAGGAATAAATGGAGCTTACCTTGAAATGATAAATGATACATATCTAAAACCATCAGTGAGTATTTTCAGTAATGGAGATAAGCAAAAAACCTTCCCAGTACAATTGGGGGTGAAGCAAGGATACCCATTATCAACTCGAATTAATATTATGCTAGAAACGTTAGCTATAGCAATAAGAGAAGAAAAAGCAAAAGGAATTAGAAAAGGCAATGAGGAAATAAAACTATCACTCTTTGCATATGATATTATAATTAGAATAAAAACTACTTGAAATTATTAACAACTTTAGCAAAGTTGCAGAATATAAAATAAACACATATAAATCTTCAGCAATTTACATATTACCAACAAAGTTTGGCAGCAAGAGATAGAAAGAGAAATTCTATTTAAGATAACTTTAGAGAATATGAAATACTTGGGAGTCTATCTACCAAGACAAATCCAGGAATTTTATGTACAGAACTACAAAACACTTTGATGCAAATAAAATCTAGTCGAAACAGTTGGAAAAATATTAATTGTTCACAGGTTGGCTGAGTCAATATAATAAAAATAACAATTCTATCTAAATTAATCTATTTATTCAGTGCCATACCAATCAAACTATCAAAAATATTTTATAGAGCTATAAAAACTAGAAAAAATAAAATTCATCTGGAATAAAAAAAGGTCAATGATATCAAGGGTATCAATGAAAAAAAAAGTAGAAAAGAAGGTAGTTTAGCTATACCAGATCTCAAACTGTACTATAAAATTATCAAAAACAATCCCTTACTAGCTAAGAAATAGAATGATGGATGAATGGAATAGATTAGGTTAAAACTGCATTATAGTAAATGACCACAGTAATCTAGCATATGATAAACCCAAACATCCAAATTTTTGGAACACAAATATCATTTGGTAAAAACTGCTAGGAAAACTGGAAACAATATGGCAGAATCAGGTATACACCAACATCTCATACCATAAACCAAGATAAGGTCAAAATGGTACATGAGTTACACATAAAGGGTGATACCATAAGCAAATTAAGAGAGCATGGAATAGTTTATCTTTCATATTTATGAATAAGGGAAACATTTAGTACCAAAGAAGCTATAGAGAGAATTACAAAATGTAAAATAGATAATTTTGATTATATAAAATTAAAGTTTTTGCACAAACAAAACCAATGCAGTCAAAATTATAAGGAAAGTAGAAAATTTGGAAAAAAAATTTTGCAACAAGTATCTCTGATAAAGACCTCATTTCTCAAATATATAGAGAACTGAATCAAATTTATAAAACTGTAAGTCATTCCCCAATTTATAAATGGTCAAAGGATATGAACACACAGTTTTCAAACAAATCAAAGCTATCTATAGTCATATGAAAAAATGCTCTGATAAGAGAAATGCAAATTAAAACAACTCTGAAGTAGCACTTCACACCTATAAGAGTGGCTAATATGACAGAAAAGGAAAATGTTGAATGTTGGAGGGGATGTGGGAAAACTGGAGCACTAATGCACCACTGGTAAAATTGTGAATTGATCCAACCATTTGGGAGAACAATTTGGAACTATGTCCAAAGGGCTATAAAATTGTGCATATCCTTTAATCCAGCAATACCACTGCTAAGTCTGTATCCCAAAGACATAAAAAAAAAGTTAAGGAAAAAGGACCTATATGTACGAAAATATTTATAGCAGTTCTTTTTGTGGTGGCTTAGAATCAAAAGGATGGCCATCAATTGGAGAATGACTTAGAAATCTGTGGTATATGATTGTAATGGAATATTACTGTGCTATAAGAAATGACAAGCAGGATGATTTCAGAAAAACCTGGGAAAACTTATATGAATTGATTCATAATGAAATGAACAGAACCAGGAGAATATTTTACTTAGTAGCAACGTATTGTTCAACGAAGAACTGTGAATGATTTAGCTGTTCTCAAAAATACAAATGTTTCAAGACAGTCCCAAAGGACTAATGATGAAACATGCTATTTGGCTCCAGAGAAAGAACTGATATTGATTGAATACAGACTGAGACATGCTATTTTTTCTTTCTTTGTTTTTTCTTTTATTTGTCTTCTTATGCAAAATAACTAATATGAAAATGTTTTACATAATTGTACATATAAAACCTATATCTTAATGCTTACTATCTCAGGGAGGGGGCAGGGATACAATTTAGATCTCAAAATTTTTAATAAAAATGTAAAAAAAAGGAAAAAAATAATCATTTAGCTTACATCTAGAAGTTCTAGGTTTGCGATTGAGATATGGAAAGCTAATTCATGGGAAAAGAGATTTTGCTGATTTTATTTCTGGGTGGGGTATGGACTGGTTAGAAAGTTTGGTAATTTTTGTAATTTCTGATATTTTTTCAAGGCATTACTCATGACAATAGACTGTCTTTGAACCTGGAAAAATAGAGAATTTATAAGTTGACTCACTAGCAAAAAGGGTTAAGAGGCAGGGTTTTGTTAAAGGCACTTTTTATAGTCTAGCATCACATACCAATACCTCACAGTATTTCTTTAAGTTAAATGAGGAGATTGGAGTATATAATCTCTAAAGTTGGTTCTAACCTAAGTCTATGATCCTCCCAATGTTCCTTGTTGACTATAATTTTTCAGCAGTGAGGAATCATTGGCTTGAAAAGACATAACCTGGTTTGGGGAAATAGGTTGTGCTATAATTGGATCCAAGTCACTTTGAGACAGTTTTTTAGGTATCCATACATCTGAAATAGCTTAAAGCATTTTTAACAAATTCTGTCTCCTGATCAATTGAATCTTAACTCTTATTTGTTTTATTTTCTCAGACTCACTAATGTGCTCTTTTCCATTCTTTTAAAGTCTGCTATCTATAGTGCTAACACAGTATTGACAGTACCAACAGCAACCATGAATAGGCCAGCATAATTCTGAATCGTGAAATATAATAGACTTTTCCACATAGAAGATAGAAGCAAAACATATATTCAGACACCAGAATGCAAAATCCCAACGTCATAAAGTCAAATCCATCATAACAAAAAAGAAGTTAACATACCATAACACATCAGGGAGCCATACCATTCTTTAGCCTTTCCACAAACAAACACTCACAAACCTAGCTGTCTCCCTGGGTGCATCCTCTTCTCCCTCCAGCTCTAATGCTCTGACTCCCAAGGGGTGAATGGTAAGGTACTTGTGCTCAAGTCCCACCCTAAGATATTGTTTTATGTGCTTATTTTCTGTTATCCCTGTTATATTGTTGTAAAGTTCTGTTGATACCAATTATACCTAAACTGCCATTAAGCTATGTAATGAAATGTATTGTTAATATGTTTTTGCTATATAAGGGTGTAAAACCAAGCATGAGCAGCTTTCCAGAGGACTGCTGCTGTGAACAGCTTCAAGGTTCTGATCGAATAGTATAGTAAACTCTCTATTTATTCAGTAATAAACTAAGATAAAACATTGACAGAAACCAAAGTACAGCATGCACAATGTTATGACATAGCAACTTATCACTAAAGTGGCCACATAGTTTTCATGAAAGTGGCCACATAGTTTTAAGCAAAAGATATCATTCAATAAGTCCCTAACTCAATCATTCTTAAGGAGCAAACCTCCTTAAGGGACACAAAGTACAATCATTCATTAAGTCCTTAATTCAGATATCCTTAAGGAGCAGGTCTCCTTAAGGGACACAAAGTAAAAATGTCAAAGTTCTCTACCCCTAGGTCACAGTAAATCATAATCTTCTCAGTTAGCATTAGGTACCCAAGAAGAGGTCTTTTCATCTTGACTTGATGTAGCAGCAAGCACCCCAATATCCCCAAGGTGACTGCCAATACAGGTTCTTAGATCTGCTTTTCAAAAGGAAAGCAACTCAAAATGGGTTAACAAGCTTACTTTAATCAAACAAACACACATTACCTAGTTCAGGGGAAAAAGGTCAGCACCCCGAACTTCAGAGTTACAGAACTTACAGATCAAACAGACAGGCTTCCAAAATGTCCAACCATTATATCAATACCAAATCACAGTTATCAGAGAGGGATGCATCAACATCTGGGTTTTCAAAGCCGGGGCGGGGGGGTTCTCAACAACGGCTTCCCAGAGTCTCATCTGGTCAAATCATACAACACTTCTCAAAGTGAGCCCCAAAGCAAAGCCTCTCCTCAGGGTTTATATAGCCTTCTCCTGGCTCAGAGAATGTAACAACCTTCTGGACCCACTGCCCAATCACAAAGTATCAAGGTTGTGGGCTTTCCTGAAAAACAAGCCTCCCACCACAGGCTCCAGGTGCACTTAAGCTAGGGGCAGGGAAGATCTTTAAATCTGCATTTCCATTACACTTGAGGCTGGCTCTCATCTTCCATAGTTCCTCTTCCATGGTCCCAGATCCTGCCCAAATCTGCCCAACTGTCACCTGGATTCAAAGGCAGGCAGCTCTCAGCAACTTGTCCAGCTCCTCATCTAGTTCCTAGTCCAGTTCCCATTGCATACTGAAGCTCACAGTGTCCAGTCCACCTCAAGTTCTTCACAGTTTCTGTTTCTGGGAAGACAAACCTTAAAAGAACTACAATAACATTCATACATACTATACTGCTGGCACCATCAACAATTCACTATCTGCCTTTGAAATCAACACAGATCCAACAACAAGGTCTGAGAAGACAACACATATCACAAGCAAAAATCAACACAGACAGAAGAGACAGAGTTCTGCCCCCCAAAATGTTCCCTTCTCAAAATTCTCTACCACAAGTGCTCTCTCAGTTCTTCTCTCTTTCAGCCTGGACTTCTCCTTATTCTGCCCCTTCCTGTTGCATCAGCAACAGGGGTTCACAAGTTCTGTTTTTTAACAAAGACTTGATATAATCAGGGCAAGGCTCAAAGACACGTGAACTCAAACAAGGCACTAAATATTTCTTTGCTTGCCATTACAAAGGGACATGAAAGATCTTGGGGCCAAATATAAGGTAATGAAAATATGAAGATCTTCTCTGCTTTGAAGATCTTCCCTACCCTCTAATAGGCCAAATATAATCACATGGAGCCTGTGGTGGGAGGAGCTTGCTGAAGGGTAGAACAGAGCCCACAGGAAGCTGGGAGTCAGAACAGATAGATGGAAGGAGGAGAGAAGATGCAGGTAAGGAGACAGAACTAGACTTGTGTTTGTGGGAAGTCAAAAGGATGATGTGGGTCCCTGCTGCGTTATGGTGTATTAACTTCTTTGTTGCTATGATGGATTTGACTTTCTGGTGTTGGGATTTGGTTTTCTGGTGTCTGAATAAATGTTTTGCTTCTGTCTTCTATATGGAGAGTCTCTTATATTTTGTGATTCAGAGCTGTGCTGGCATATTCATAGTCACTGTTGGTGCTGCGAATATTATGTTGGAGCTACATGATCCTATGTTCTTATGTTTCATCTTTATTTCTCATAGGTAATTTCTATTTTTACCTTCTATCACTTTGAGTGTAGTGACTGAACTGGGTCCTGTGATTTAATACTAGGGCAAGAAGTCCTAAATACAGTAATGTGCCTGATGATTTGTAGGGAACAGGTTCATTGCTTGGACCTCATAACTGGTCATTGATCTAGTGAAGACTAAGGAGGATACCTGCACTTAGGAATGAATGATAGACTAGGAAAAGGAAAGGCCATGGAATGGCCACACCTCAAGTTATGTAGTAGGCAAGGAGCAAGAGCAGAAGCAGGCAAAAGCTATGTGGCTCTTATTCTGGAGCAGGGCCTCAGATCTAGCTCCTAGTCTGGTCTGAAGCTTGTAGCTGAATAATGAGAGCAGAGAGTTCAGACTAAGGGGGATCCTGCAGTTGTCACTTTGAACTGGCTGATGATGTCTAGAGCAAGAAGCAGTCTACTGGAGCTACAACAAGAGGCAAGCCCAAAATGCCAGGTCAGGAACTTGCAAAGTTCAGATCAGAAGGATATCAATCACACTTTGCCCTATAGCAGAAAGTTTTGGATACACTGAAAGCTTGAAGCCTGCCTAAGCTGTCCTTGAGATTCTTGATGAACGCAGCACTTAATATTTAGAGAAAGTAGCAGTAGGACCCAAGAGAAGGAACAACCAAGGTCCAGACCTCCAATCCAGAAATGTAAAGAGCCTGACCCCAAAACAGAGGCCCAATTGAAGGAGTAGATTCAATGAATGAGTTTTCTGGGTTTTTTTTTTTTTTTGGAGGGCAATTAGGGTTAAGTAACTTGCCCAACGTCACACGGCTAGGTTTTTGTTTGTGTGTGCGTTACATGTCTGAGGCGGGATCTGAACTCAGGTTCTTCTGACCCCAGGGCCAACGCTCTACTCACTGCACCACCTAGCAGCCCCAGTGAATGAGTTTTAAAAAAGGAATTAGAGTTGTAGGGATACAAATACACAAAATCAGATGATTTCAAAATATTTACAAAGCTTCAAATAAAAATAAAGCTTAGGTACAGTTTTAATTAGAATTCTTGGGAGAAACAAAAGTGAGAATTAAGACATGATTTTATAAATTAAATAAGAGTACAAGAAGGAGGTGGAGCCAAGATGGTAGAGTAAAAGCAGGAACATGCTTGAGCTCCCGTTCCAACCACCTCCAACACCTGTAAAATATGACTCTAAACAAATTTTAGAGCTACAGATCCTACAAAGTGACAGAGAGAAACAAATCTCCTGCTGAAAGCAGCCTGGCAGGCCAACAGGAAGCGTCTATTGCACTGGGCTGGAGCTGAGCGCAGTCCCCCATGAGCTAAGACCTGAGGCACAGACTGGCCAGAGTCCAAGAAGAAAGAATTGTAAAAGAAATGAGAAAGGACCTGTGCTAAAAAAATTCTGTATCCACCTCCAGAAAGAGAACTGATGAAGTCTGAATACAGATTGAAACATATTTTTTAAAAACTTGATATATTCTTGTTTTATTTTTCTTGTCTGCTTTGTTTTGCAACATGGCTAATACAGAAACATTTTGCATGATTTCACATGGATGACTGCTATAAAACTGCTTGCCTTCAGGGCGGCTAGGTGATGCAGTGAGTAGAGTGTTGGCCCTGGAGTCAGAAGGACCTGAGTTCAGATCCGGCCTCAGACACTTAACACACACAAACAAAAGCCTAGCTGTGTAACCCTGGGCAAGTTATTTAACCCCAATTGCCCTCCAAAGAGAAAAAAAAAAAACAAAAACATAAAATTGCTTGCCTTCTCAATGACTGGGGTGGGGCAAGAGGGAGAGAGAGAAGTTGAAGCTCAAAAAAAAATTTTTTTTTGCTTTTTTTGGAGGCGGGAGGTCAATTAGGGTTAGGTGACTTGCCCAAGGTCACATGGCTAGTGTTAAGTGGTTCATGTTGGATTTGAACTCAGAGTCTCCTGACTTCAGGGCCAGTACTCTATTCACTGGGCCACCTAGCTGCCCCAAAACTCAAAAAAAATTTAAAAACCATTGTTAAAAATTTTCATGCAATTGGGGAATATTTAATGAAATAAAATATATTTCAAAAAGAAAAGATATGAAAGTTTTAGAACAAAGATTTGGAAGAGGAATTAATAGCAAAAGACGTACAAAACTTTATCCAAGTAACAAATTCCTTGAAATTTGGATTAAAAAATTAATAACTACATGAAAATATTTTTAAAAGTCAAAAGACTAAATAAAAAAAGAAGAAAACATAAGATTACAATAGAAGAAAATATAGGAAACAGAAGGTAATAGAAGAATTTTTTTTAATTGACCTGGGAAAAGGTATTAAAGAGAAATAATTTTAAATTTCAATTTTGTCTTATTTTTAGCTTTTGAATTCTCCGTTTCCCAACTGCATCTCTCCCCACCTTAAGGAAAACAAACCTTGCCACAAGCATATATAGTTAAGCAAAACAAATTCCCATGTTAGCTACAACCAAAAGATGCATATTCCTCAATTTGCACTTTAAGTCTATCACCACTTTTTCTGGAGATGGGTACCATCATGTTTCACCATGAATCCTCTGGAATTGTGGTTGCATTGTATTGATCAGAGTTGTCTTGTTGTATAAATCATTCAAGGAGAAATAATATAAGAACTATTTTCATTATTCAAAAGCCATGACAATATGACAAGCAGCCAGAAATAGAGGCACTCTTAAGCATGTCATCACTTCTTTCCATTGCCTCCCAATTGAAGTGTTTTTTAAATGGGAAAAAAACCTCCCTCATAACAAATATTTATAGTCCATCAAAATAATGTCTATATTGACCATATCCAAACATGCATGTCTCAATCTGAATTTCAAGTCCATCATCATTCTGGCAAGGGGGGAACAAAAAATAGAATAGTTAGGCTTATCATTTCAATAGTCTTTGTTTTCCAGTCTATCAATTTCTTCCCTAATTTTCAAGATTTTCTTTTGTCCTTCTTTTGGGGTTTTAAATTTGTTGGTTTTTTAGTTTATTTTTGAACTGCACACCCAGTTCATTCATCCTCTCTTTCTCTATTTTCTTAACCTTTAGTACAGGTAAATGTAGTAATGGTATTGTTTCACTGCATATAGAATTTTTAAACATAACACAAGTAACACAAGAAATTTTAATTTCTCAAGAGCAACAGGCAGTGATTCATTAATCACTGCATCTTGCATCTTCTAGCAGGGAACATTTTCACACAGTAGGCACTTAGTAAGAATCTGGTAAGTGAACGAGTTTACATAACCTACATAAGGGCACACAAGTCATACAAATGGGCAATACTGGAATAGAACCCAACACTACCATGTCTTCATTTGTAATCCAAGTTCTAGACCAGGGTCTAAGTTACTGATCCTTAAGGACACCAAAATGATGCTCTCACACCTTCTATCTCAGTAGAATCACTTATGCTAGTCTCATTATCACCAGTGTTAATAGTGCTGATTTTTAAACTTTGCCTTTAATTAACCACTAGATATGAAATATCCAAACTGGCAATAGGCCTTTCCCTATGACAGAAAAATCTTGCTTTCTCTTATTGCCAATCCCCATATTGATACTACACTAGTAGTAACAGTGAAGCAAGAGTGACTGTGGCTGAGGTCAAGGTAGGTAATAATAATTAACAACAACATTAATAATGGCTAACCTTTATAAAGCATTTATTGTGTGTCAGTCAATGTACTAACCCTTTTATGATTCTTTTCTCATTTGATTCTCACAAAAATACCGGGAGGTAGATGCTCTTAACATTTATCCCAATTTCACAGTTGAGGAAACTGAGGCAAACAGAGGTTAAATGACTTCAGATGAATATAATAGTTACTTCAAAAGGAGCAACTGTTAGCCAAGGTCATCCATAATAGATCAGACAAGGTGCAGGGGACCTCAAGGGTCAAAACCAAGGGAGAGGACAAGTAGATGACACATGCTAAGTAGGTTTAACTGAAATAAGATATAAGAGGAAAAGGCTGGCTGAGCAAATCAGATACAAAGAGAAAACATGAACCAAGAAGACTGGGTTAAAATAATGGTCAAGGTAGAAAGGAGATCACAGTGAAAGCAAAATCCTAAATGGGAAGGTGTTCTACTATATGTAATTGGACGTGCTAGTGAGAGGACCATATTCAACCCAGGATTTTAAAAAGGTTCCTGAGTAATTCTAGAGTCCTTGACAGGACTATGGAATACTTTCTAACCAGAAGCTGCTACCTTGGACTGAAAAGTACTCAGAGAGGAAATGCCTCTAGAACATATCCCTGTTAATAGGTACACAGTTTCTGGTACCTGATAGGAAGTAATCCTTATGACAACAACAACTCATTTTTATAACACTTTAACTTGTATAATGTACTTTGCTCACAATGACTTTTTGAGTTAGAAAAGTAATAGAATGACTAGCAATTTTGGTGCATGGGGCAAGCACTATAAAATTCTGCTAGGGAAAGAGACCTTGGGGAGAGATTTTAGACTGTAGCTTCGAGGGATGTCACTCCTAGGAAATGGGATGGGACAGGGCTGGAGTGGGGAAGAAGGAAGAAGTCAGGGTACTGCAAGTGGATGGTGGGGCTAGATTATACAAACATATAGTAGCTTCCCATTTTAATTACTTATTCTTGATGATGAGGTTCTGAGATTATTGCTTTTGTTTGTCCAAGGAGTATATTATCATTACATATTACATTTTGGCATCCCAGAGCAAAGTGCAAAGTATCCTGCCCTAACCTGGAGGAATAAGAATTTTTATTCCCATTTTTCATAAAAGCAAATAGGTTAGAACAGATGAAATAATCTGCCCATGGATGCATAGCTAGTAAAAGTAACTGAACTGAGTCTTCTGACTCTATGTCCAGCTTTCTTTCCACTTAGATTCCCAGAAAAGATTTATGAATTAATTTTTCTTCTTCTATAAATCAATGTGTGTATATAATCCAGGCAGCTAGGTGGCACAGTGGATAGTGTTGGGTCTAGAGTCAGGAAGACTCATCTTCTGAATTCAAACCTGGCCTCAGAAACTTACTAGCTAGACCTAGCTACTTACTAGACCTTGGACAATTCACTTAACCATGTTTTCCTCAGTTTCCTCATCTGTAAATCCAACTAGAGAAGGAAATGGCAAACCACTCCAGTTTCTTTGCCAAGAAAGCCTCAAATAGGATAATTTAGAGTCAGACACAACTGAAACAACTAAACAACATGTATTCTCTTCTATGTTCTACAATAAATTTCATGTAAAGCAGGAAAGAGAAACAACTCAAAGGAAACATTTTGAGTTTCTATAATAATAGAAGGCTCAGCTGAAGAAAAAGTACATAATATCACAATCATTATTCATCTCCTTGCAACATAATTTTTCTCATTTGATTCCCTTTACAATTTGATCAGATAAGTACTTATTATTAAGTGCTTACTATGTATAAGTCACCATGATTATTTTGAATATAAATTTGTGGAATTCCTGTTCTTTAATATCTTCTTTATAATCATTTCCCTAAATTAGTAATGTGAAAATGAATCAACAAAGGCAGTGATTGGTGGCTAAATGGCCAAATAACAAGAAGATAAAAAGAAAGGCACTTTATAAATGACATTCTTGTTATAATAAATAATAATAGAAATAGCTCCAAGATGGATTTATTTTGGATGCTAGTAAATTATATTTTCTACTATCAAAATGTTTTGGCATTATTTGGATTTGTCTTAACTCTATATTTACAGATTCATTTGAGTAACTGAACATAAGGAGGGAATCTTTTTGGGGGGTTAACACTAACTTGATAGAATTGAATCTGAAATGTCTATTTCTTACATCTTCACTTTTCAGAAAGATAGTAAAAGCTGAGCTTATTGACCTTTTCTATGATTAGTCTAAAATAATGCATTGTTTCAAAATTTTAATACATTATTATACACATACACTTATATTAAAGAAAACAAAAAGAACCAGACTAAAAGATAACTCTCTGTGCTTTGTAAAAGACAGCCCATGACTTGTTGGAACCCTTTATGTCTGAACATGGTAATACCATGAAGTAACTCGCCTATAAGATAACCTGAAGATGTGACTAAACTTTAAAAAAATTGTAAATCAGAATCCAATTCAACATTTATTTTTTATTTTTTGCTTTTTGGAGGGCAATTTGGGGTTAAGTGACTTGCCCAAGGTCACTTGGCTAGTTTTTGTGTCTGAGGCCAGATTTGAACTCAGGTCCTCCTGACTCCAGGGCTGGTGCTCTATTCACTACACCACCTAGCCGCCCCTCAACATTTTTTAAATGCATACTCCATGCAGGACACTTTGATAGACAATTGTACAAAGATGAAAATGGTGGCAGCTAGATGGTACAGTGGATGGAGCACTAGGCCTGAAGTCAGGAAGACCTGAGTTCAAACCAGCCTCAGAAACATACCTACCAAGCCTTGCCCCCTTCCACTTGCCATTTCTTTCTCTAGGCAGAGTAATCAACATTAAAATTTCTTCCAGAAAATGTATGTTAATAATTGACTACCATATGCATCAACTCATCATCTCTGTGACTTCCCATATACTACCTACCCTGTCCATTACTTTCCTGTATATGTTGTCTTCCTCTATCAGAATGAAAGCTTCCTGAATAGGGACTATTTCATTTTTATATCTGGACACACTGGGTATGAAACACTTATGGGATCTCTAGTTGGAAATGTTTAGCAGGTAGTTGTACATATAAAACTGAAGCTCAGGAGAAAGATGAAGTGAGGATACATAGATTTGGTGGTCATCTGCAATAGAAATAATAGCTG
This sequence comes from Gymnobelideus leadbeateri, assembly GCA_011680675.1. Lineage (NCBI taxonomy): Eukaryota > Metazoa > Chordata > Mammalia > Diprotodontia > Petauridae > Gymnobelideus > Gymnobelideus leadbeateri. Next base: position 102,313 of record WOXC01011714.1, read on the forward strand.
AATCTATAGGAGCTGATGAGATCACCAAGAAAGAAAGTTTAGGGAATGAAGAGGAGAGACCTTAAGACAGAGCCTTGGGGTATGCTCACATATACAGGCAGGACAAAGATGATAATCTTATAAAGGAGACTGAGAGGAAGAGAACTAGAAGATGGTAGGATTATAAAAACCAGAAATAAGAGGTGGTCAACAGTGTCCTACACTAGAGAGAAGTCAAGAAAAATGAGAACCAAGAAAGCCATTGGCTATAGTAATAAAGGGATCTTTAATGACCTTAGAGTTAATAGTTTCACTTGAGTGGTAAGGACAGAAACTAGTCCAAGGGATTGAGAAATGAGTGGAAATTGAAAAAATAGAGGCAAGTCATTTGGATAACTTTTTCATTTGGATAACTTTGTGAAAGGCAGGAAAACTGAAAGACAATAGTTAAGCTGAATTGTTTTATTAATGAGGGAGATATGGACATAAAGGCATTAGAAATGGAGCTATTGAATAAGAAGAGGTTGGAAGTTGGGGAGAGAGGTGATTTAAGAGGCAAGGTGGAAAAGATGGGAGGGAATAACATCAAGGATATTAATAGAGAAGTCCTTCCTCTGAGATTAGAACTAAAGTAGTAAGAGTGGGTTTGAGGTGATTTGAAGTGTGGAAGTGTGAAGAAGAGTGAACTTTCTATAGTCTTCAACCTAGGAAAACATGGATGTCATTCAAAGTCACTGGGAATAGCAGGTGAGGTGCCAGTATCATGGAACTGAATAATTTAATCCAAATTCAACTAACACTGTAAATCTTTAGAATCAGGAATGGTGAATCTGCAAATTAGGAAAGTTTCCTATATGTGACTTCCTAGTTGCAAAATCCAATGACCTCTATTTAGTCATATTCTTCTTTAACTCTTCTAAAGATTTAGACACTGTTGGACCTCCTACTCCTCACCTCTATCACTCATCGCCTTTCTCTCCTTTGTTTTCCATGATATCCTTCTCTTTTCTCTCGGTTGCCCTCTGGGCTCTCCAACAACTCCGTGATGTCTTTTTACCATTTTCTCTCCCTTTAGGTACTTCCCAGGGTTCTGTAACTACTTTCCACCTTGGCAGTCTCTTTTACTCCCATGGATTCAATTATCTTCTATGCAGATGTCTACCAAATCTACATTTCTAGCCTCAACCACAATACTGAACTCCAGAGTGCCATCTTAAATTGCTTGCTGAACACCTCTACTGATATAAACCACCAGCATCTCAAACTCAACTTGTCCAACAGAGAATTACACCATCTTCCCCTTACCCCCAAATATTCTCCTTCTACCTTCCTATTTGTGTTGATCATACCAACATTCTCCTTGTCACCCAGCTTTAAACCTCAGAGTCCTCTCGTATATTATTTTCCTTTCCCTCAACCATCATATTCAATAAGATATCAAATACTGTTAGTTCTATTTCTATAATATTGCTTAAATTCTTCCTTTCTCATGCATTGCTATCATCATTAGCCTAGTTCTGCAAGAATTATTGTAGTAGCTTCCTTTTTAGTCTTTCCCTTCTCTGATCCATCCTTAACTCTGCTTCCAAGTAATCTTTCTAATTCTCAAGTTTAATCATACTATTACTCTGTTTAAAAAGCTTTAGTGGCCCTTCATCACTTACCAAATAAAATACAAATTTCTCTTGGAAAAAGTACTAGACTCAGTGTCAGGAGAGACCTGAATTAAAATTCTCTCTCTAAAACATACTAGCTATTTGAGTCTCAATTTTCTAATCTCTAAAAATGGTAACACTACATAAAATGGGAAAGTAGTACTTACTTCACATAGAGTGTTTGGAGATCAAATGAGATATAGTCTAGAAAATCCTTTGTAAAATTTAAAACATGACATGATTATCAGACATTATCATTAAAGGTCTTGATTATCTGATTTGAATGCACATTTATAGCATTCTTTCTTTTTTGTTTATTTCCTGTTTTTTATATCTTCAGCCATTTCCTGATATTCCTGATATTCTAGTAATCTCCTTCCCCCCAAAACTCGTTCTTATAACAAAGAAAAAAAGAAAACAAAGTTGAGCAAAACCAACTAATGTAACCACATCTGATAGCATTTGTAATATTCTATCCCTGTAGTCCACCACACCTCTACCTAAATAGGAAAATATTTTCATCATTTGTCCTCTGGGCTCTATATTTTATCTCCAATCAGTTTCCTTTTAGTATTTTTCATTTATATCATATTGCTGTCTTAATGATGTATAGCATTTCCTGGTTCCACTTTGCTTCCCCTCAATTCAAACAAGTCTTCCCATGTTTCTCTGGTTTCCTCCTCTGTGTCATTTTTTATGAAGTAGCAATATTCTTTTATGTTAACATAAAGAAACTTGCAAGCCTTAGAAAAGACATGGGGGAATAGGAGAATGATATTTATTTCCAAATATTTGAGGGACTGCCACATGGAAGAACTTGTTCTGTTTTGCCCCAGAGGGAGCAATGACTGAAAGTATAGAGAAACAAATTTAGGTTTGATGTAGGGAAAAAACAAAACAAAACTATCTTTCTAACAATCAGAACTCTCCAAATGTGGAATAGAGATGTGAGTGGATTCCTACTCCTTAGGAATCTTTCAACAAGAGCTGGATAGCCACTTGTTTAGAATGTTATGAGACTATTCCTTTTCAGTCTGGGTCGGACTGGATGATCACTGAGATCTAATTCTAAATTCTGGAATTATGTGAATACCATCACCTTCATATCTGTAACACATTTCCTCCATGTCTCTGCTTGCTGAAATCCTTTTTTTACCTGAAGAAAGCCACCTGAGAAAATAAGAAACTATATGAAGTCAGAAGATCTGGGTTTAAATCCTGCCTCCAGTATTTACAAGTTGTCTCAATTTGAAGGAATCAATCTCCATTTCCTCCTCCATAAAATGAATATAACAATATCCTATCTACTTCATAGAAATATAAAGATCAAAGGAGGTAATGTATATAAAGGACCATTACAGTGCCTTGTAGTTCTTAAGGTTCTGTAATATACTCACATGAGAAGATTCAAGAACAAGAGAAGGAAAATGTGGTGGAGATTATTTGAAGATTAACTGAGGAAGAAACAGAAGAAATACTGTTATGAGACTATATTATAAGCTGTTTCCAAAAACTAGCCACAATGCTTCAATATCATGTTGAAAGGAGGTCTCTAATGAAGTGCCTTAGGAATCTTAACTTGGCCCATTACTGCTTAACATTTTTATCAATGATATCAAGCTAGGAAGATTAGCCAGTTAGCACATTCTATAACAACAGATTTTAAAAAAATATCTTGACAAACTAGAACACTGAGCTGAATTTAACAAGAATAGGGATAAATGTCAAGTATTACATTGTAATGCCATGCACAAGCAGCTTTCCAGAAGAATGTTACTGCGAACAGCTTTTAAGGTTCTGATTACACAGTATAGTAAACACTCTATTTATTCCATAACAAATCAAAGCAAAACATTCACAGAAAATCAAGGTACAGCATTCACAATATTACAACTTATATTCACAAACAGCTTATCATTAAAATGGCCACATAGTTTTCACCAAAGTGGTCACAATATTTAGAACAAAGAACAATCATCTCAAAGTACAATAGTCAAAGTCTTCCACTCATGGGGCACACTTAAGTTAAAGCAATCAATTTCACAATATAGTCTCAAAGTACAATAGTCAAAGTCTTCCACTCTTGGGGCAACTTGATTAACTCAAATCAGTCACTTATTCATCAGTCAATTACTAAGCATCATTAATCACTAAGTACAATAGAAAATACAGACCCTCCACCCCTTAGGTCACTAGTAAACTACAGTCTCATCATTACTCAGTACCCACAGAGAGGTCTTTTCATCTTGACATGGGGCCAGCTCTCAGATTCCCTGGATCCCATTCCATGGTCCCAGAGTCTACCTGTATTCACCAGACTGTCACCTGGGTTCAATGGCAGACAGTTCCCAGTTCCTTGTCCAGCTCTCTGTGTAGGTCCTGAACCACACTGAAGTTCACAGGGTCCAGTTCATCTCAGATTCTCTCTTCTGTAGCTGCTCTGCCACCAGATGCTGGTCTCAAGAAATTCTGACTGTGCCTCTCTGGGGCTTTTCTCTGGGTTCAAATTCTGCTTCTTGCATTTGTTAGCTACATGCTCCTAGGTAAGTTAATATCTGTGTTCCTCAGGCAATGCCATAGGACTTATCTACAAAGTCAATGATAAGTTACAAACTACTACAGTGGAGAAAATATCCATACTGATAATTTTCCCATACTCACAAAGTCATAGATAATTCATATATTGATAAGCTAGAGATTGTCTATAGGAGGGCAACCAGAACTGTGTGAAAGCATTGAGGCTATGTCATATAGGGACTAAAGGAACTGGGGATATTTAGTCTGAACAAGAGAAATCTTAGTAATGATGTTGGTACTGTTATCTACAAGAGAGAAGAGGCTTTGTTCTGCTTGGCTACAGAGGCAGAACCAGCAGCAATGGGTAGAGGTTGCAAAAATGCCACTGTAGGCTTATATAGCACCAATGCAATATTTACAGCACCAACAATCACAATAAATATACCTGCATAGTGCTCAAGTTTTATTCATTCATTCATTTATTTATTTGCTTTTTGGAGGGAAATTGGGTTTAAGTGACTTGCCCAAAGTCACATGGCTAGTAAGTGTATCAAGTGTCTGAGGCCAGATTTAAACTCAGGTCCTCCTGAATCCAGGGCAGGTGCTCTATTCACCTAGCCACTGCCATAGTGATAAATTGCAAAATATAACAGACTCTCCAGACACCAGAAAACCAAATCAGAAACACCAGGAAAACAAGAAAAAACCCTAACTACTTAGTTATTCACAAATAAAATGGACTGCCTCAGGATCTAATAGATACCCTCTCACTGGAGGTTTTAAAAGAAAAGCTAGATGATTATTTCTTGGGATTGTTGTAGAGGGGGTGTTTCCTTAGGTATGGATTGGACCAGAAGTATGCACTCTGAGATCCTAGACAGTTGGAGGAAGTGAGGAAAAGTTAGGGACATACATCACAATTCTAGCATGTTATAGGAATCATGAGGAAGTTCAATTATCTAGAAACTCTCAGTATAATTCAGTAACAATATTCATTATTTTTCTCTCATTTAAGGATAATTTCATCTTTTCAGAGGTGGGAGAAACAAGGAAGAAAATAACTATATTGGACTTGATTCTGAAAAATAAGGAAGACATGGGCACCAGAGTAAATAATAGGAAGATTCTGGGGGAAATGAACAGTCTATGTTAGAAAAAAGATAGGGATAGTCCAACATATACTCTAAATTTTCAGAAAGTAGATTTGAAAAGATTCAGACAAAGGTTGGTTAAGATCCCATAGCCTAATAATCTACAGGAGAATTCTGGCACATAGTAAATATTTAATAAAATATTTGTCCCTTCTTTCCTTCCTTCCTTCCTTTTTCTTTTCCTTCCTCTCTCCCTCCCCTCCTTTCTCCCTCTCTCCCCTCCTTCCTATAATTATCTAGTCCAAGAGAAATGATAGTTCTTAAGAATGAAATTCTAAAGATATAAGCAGAAATCGATTCATGAGGAAGATGTGGGGAGATTATCTTAAGTAGAAGTTCTTAATCTTAAGAATTAACTACTTAATTTAATTTTGTTAACTGTATTTCAGTAAACTTGGTTTCTTTTGTATCTTTTAAAAATTATTTTTCAAAGTTTCACAAAGTCCTACTATGAAGCATCATTACAGAATGAATGACTCTTTAGGTTCTTTCAGGTTAGGTTCTACCACATTCAAAAGGCTTAAATTTCTGCCCAGCAATAGACTGTGTCTGCTTTTGACATATCAGCCAAAGTGTGGAGAGGTTTGTCCTTAGGAGACTGACTACTTGGTCATAAATTCCTTGCCTATGGCAACCAATGGAACAACAATAACTCAAAAAAAAAGATAAAAATGCCTGTTAATCCTGTGAAATTCTTTTCCATGTCTACACTTTGAACCAGTCAGTCAATGAATGATTATTAAGCACTTTCTATGTGCCTGGCACCCAGCTAAGTGCTGGGGATACAAAGAAAGACAAAAGGCAGTCCCAGCCCTCAAGGATCTCCCAGTGACACAGCAGCAGAATTGAAAGCGGACTGCGCTGAGAACTGCAGCTTAGTTGTTGGTATGCTAAATGTATGATTCTTGTCTAGTGACTGAATAAACTACATCTGGAAGAACCAAATTGTATCAGTCTTAACATTCTTCCTTAATGAATGAATGAAACCAGAAGACATGAGAGTTTATGGGACATTTGGTGACTTTGTATTTTGATGCTTATGATAAACATTAGCAAAAAGGTGATCACATAAATTAATGCACTATATATTTTACATTAGCATATGATGCAGAGATCGAAGTTTTAGAGAAAATTCTATTAAGAATGTGGTAAGACCCTCCAAATTAAATCAATATGTGCATTAATATTTGGTGATTTCAGTGCAAAGGTGGGGTGGGGGAGGAAGGAAGGATGGTTTTAAAAAAGTTGGAAAACATGGTTCCTAAATAAGAAAAGAAAAGAGGTCAAAATTTCATAGACAACATATTAGTCCTGTAGTTATGTAGCATGTATACTTTCTTCCAGAAGATAGTTCATGGGGTTTGGACATGGGGAACAGTAAATAATCATGACAAAAATGAAATTGATTATATTTTAGCATAAAGGAAATTACAAGTTACTGATGTGAGTAATTTCTGAAATTGCTGTCTATCTTAACTGGATAAAGTCAGGACACACTGATGTCAGAAAGTAAAAATTAATACCAACCTAGAAGGAAGAATAAAAATGCGTTGATGGGATATATAATTGAAGGATTTCAACCTGACCCATTTAAACAAATTGTTGACATGGAAAAATGAGAAAAAGAGAAAAGAAGAAACATCAACACAATTACCATTGCCTAAAGAATTTTAGAGTAAATCAGTTAACACAATGGGGATACTAGAAGTGTCTAGAAACCATCTCTGTCAGAAAATAATTTCCTAGAAAAATGGAGAGCTATGGCACAAAAATGAAGTCAGTTTAGAATATAAACTCATTTGTAAAATGTGACTGAGGAGGTGGTAGAAGTTATTATTCAATCATCTAATAAAAACAAGAAGGAAAAGGCAGGATCAGGAAGGGAACCAAGTTTATAGAAAACCTGATGAGAGATCCAACTACTTTAAATTGCCACAGGTGCATTTTTTTTGGATGGAAAGTGAAAAACAGACATAAAAACCTTTCTAATTTTCTTTTGCAAAGTCTTCTTCATCATTTACAATAGAGTCACTGACATTTGACCTCTAGCATGATATTGTCCATTGTTTTAAATGGAAATGGAAATAAACTAAAAATAGGAAAAATAATTTGGACTAGACTAATGATAAATAGAAGAAATCAGTACTTGAGGCAACACAGTTTGGGGATCAAAATTTTCAGGGATCAATTATCAAGATTTGGATAAAACCACAGATATTACGGCTTCCATAAAAAGGTTACAAAGAATATTAATAACCACTATGCCTACTTTCCCACCTATTCAATATTTTAATGAGAAATAGCTACAAGTAAATATAGGGCATCCTTAAAGAAGGTATAAGACAGGAAAAGGTAGACTTTAACAAATGATATTTTATAGTAAACATTTTTACAGTGACACAGGTGACTAAAAGGTAGAGAAAATAAAGATCCTATTATGCTTATTCATTGACTGTTTCAAAATGCATTTGACTCAGTAAAACAAAACTACATGTATATATAATAATCATATAAGATTCTTTGAAAGATAATAGAAGGAAAAAAGTCCCCAGAGTCTGTGGAGGCAAGAAGCTGCTTGGTCTTGAAAGGACAGAGGAGCTGATGGCAAAAATCTTTTCTAGAATGACATTTTTCCAAATCCAAAGGCTTAAGATTTTCTTGCACACTCTACAAAGTGTGTACAGGATTCCACTGGGCCATTTTTACATGATATCAGCAAATATTGAAGTCATGAACTCACAGATAATGGAAGGCCTCTTAACTATTACATAACTTGTTTATTTATATGGAATCTTCACATCTGGGTGAATGATTTTGAGTTTGCTGATATTCTATATCCAAAAGGAAGACATACATGTTGGTTTTTAAGTGCCATTATCAACTTTATTCACTTCAGAGAATCACATAAAGAAATATGCATGAAATATTTATGGCAATACAAATCTTCTAGGGACAAAATACAGAAGCTACATGTAAGAAAACAGGAAGCTTTGATGAAACTGGAGAAATTTGATGCCGTACCAGTGGAAGAGCAAGCAGAGTTCAAGGAACTCTTAGCTGAAATTCAGGAGTTGCAACAAACACTGGATGGATTTAATCAAAAAACAGTAGCCATACAAGAAGGAATTTCCCAGAAGAAGTTATATTTTGTTGAGACCATTAACGTTTGAATGAATTAAAATCATCAGTGGTTGCTTTGAAAGAAGAATAGGAGAGTCTGAAAACAAAAATTATGGATTTTCCGGAGAAGTTAAAAAATGATAAAGAAAAAAAACAAAGGAGACAGTACAGGAACTCAAAACTTCAAAGCTTGAAATGACTGAGAAATATGAAGCCTATTGAGACATAATTGAAGATATACCTTCATTCCAAATGGAGCTACAACTATATCAAAAGAAAATGCAAGAACTTGCAGAGGGTGTGGACAAAGTAATGAACATCTTTGAAAGAGAACCAATACCTGGAGGACCAGACTGAAAGTGCTCAGACAGAATTAAAGAAACTGATGACAGAGGAAACCTCATTGAAAAGACCAGTCATTGTTGAGAAAGAGAAGCTTGCCACAACCCAACTGAAGATAAATAAGAAGCATAAGGGTGTCAAGCAATATAAATGCTTAGTATTAGAGGAATGTAATAAACTTTAAAGGAAGGGAGAATCTGTATGTGAACAGGTGACAATTAATCGCAATGTCCAAAGAATCAGAATTGAAATAGAACAGCTCAAAGATGTCACAGAAAGTGAGAAACTAAAATTCCTGGAAATCATCCTTGCCTTGAAAAGTGCTGTGGAGAAATAACATGAAACCATGTAAAAGGCAGTAGAGGAGGGCAAAGCTTAGAATGGGTAAAAAAACTGCTGAGCTAAAGAGAGAGAAGTTTGGAATTTAGACTATGCCTCACTGCTTCATTTTATTTGTTCAGAGCTTATATAAGCATGTGAAATTTCATAGTTTTGAGAAAGGGAATAATTAAGTAAGACAATCTGAGTGTTAGGATAAGTAGAATGGAGCTCTCTGGGTGGAAATTAAAACATGCTTTGATACATAATGATCTTCTAAAATCATAACATTCTTTAAAACTTTAAAAAAATAACTTGTTAATAAAATTATTTTCCTTGGGCTAAAAAAGAAAAATAACAGAGATAACTTTGTTCATTTACCCTCTGGTTAATACAAAACAGGGAGACAGATCCAATAAAGGTGTTTGCCACTATCCAGGTGGATATCCAACAAAGCAATCAAATCAAAGAGGCAATCACTAGAAGATTCTCATACAGTTGCTCCTATTTTCTTATGACATTGTCTTGCTTTCAATTAGTCCCATTACATGAAAGAACTTCCAAAATGAGATACATAGTCCCTCAAGAGAGCCTTAGACAATATACATACAAAGCAAATGGATGAAAAAAATGCTTATTTCTAGACTATGACATGGAGTTGAATAGGCAAACCTTAGAACTGGTCTATTGCTAAATACATCTTGGATAGACACTGAGAACAGACCACTGAGCTTAACTAAGAATTGAATAAGTTGAAGACAGTGGACTGTGTTGCCTTTGGGAAATTTTTCATTGCTTTCAGTGACTTCGGGCTTATCCCTGAAACAAGGACCTATATTTAAAAAAAAAATCAGTATATTCCCGTGATACTGTTAGGCTGTAAATTATGGACTATTATATACTTGCTGAAGAATTAAAGTTGTAAGGTGATCAAATGGCAAAGAAGAAGTGCATGGAGGGCTATAAAATATTACTAGTGAAGAATTGTGAAGGAATGGCATAAATGATTTCATGAGAGGGATGCATAACAAAACAGAAGATGTAGGAAAGGGAAGGAAAAGCAGTGGGCAGTCCAGGTGCTCCACAGTCATCCACATAGTATCAAGAGAGAGACAGAGATTCCATATAGAGGACTTATGGAAGGCTAGGTACAAAGTAGCAGATGATAAGATATGGAACAAACATGCCTATTAGGGTACAAATACATGACTAGGGAGATAGTAAGATGGCACCTAGGTACATGCTCTCTATGAATTTCAAACGCCTGCCCAGGTGCTATAGATATAGAAAGAACTGAAAGCAATAAATTGCTGAACCTATGTTAGCAATCATAGAAATTTATAGGATAAAAGATTTAGAGTTGGAAGGGACCTTAGAGACTATTTAATCCACTCATTTCATGGATGAGAAAACTGAGGAGGCCCAGAGAAATTAAGTGACTTTCCCATGGTCTCATAAGGAGTAAGCTACAGATGTAATATTTGAACCCAGGTTCTATGACTTCATATCTGGTGCTCTTTACACTGATTTGAGAATTAAAGAGGCTCTGCTGAACTAGAGAAGGGTAAATATTATGATTGTTTTTAAAGGAAGAGAGTAGTCTGCAAAAGACGAGCCAGTGAGTTTGTCTTTGTTTCCTAGTGCTGTCCTAGCTCTCTTCCCTCTATCCTCTCTATGTTCTCTTTCCCTCCCCAATCCTCCCTCCCTCCCATTATTTCCATTCTTTTTTTCTTCTCAATGCTCTGTGCCTGCCTCTTTCTGTGTATCTCTGTCTCTCCTCTGTCTCCCTCCTTCCCCCCATTCCTCTCTGTTTCAGCGTTCCCCTCCTTTTAGGATGAAGGAGATTGTCCCTTCAGATAACAATCACAGCTCCTTTTGCTCCTGAATCAGGGCATACTTTGGATTTCCATCCTGAGCCACACTCATCCATTGCCAGTGTCCTCTTCAACTCATTTTTTACCTTTAAAAGGGGTGCTACACCCACAAAATTTTACCATTAGTGGGATGGTTTGGGAAAACCTACATCTAGAAAGGGAAGCAACTAAAAGTCTGTAGAGTTTCATCAAAAACAGTCATACCAGACTAACCTCATTTCCTTTTTTCTTTTCTTTTTTTTGGAAAGTTACCATAATGGTAGATTAGGAGAATGCTGTACACATAGTTTACCTAGTTTTTAGCAAAGTATTTGACAATCTCTCGTGCCATCCTTTTGAACAAGATGGAGAGATGTGTTAGATGACGATAATTGTTATAGCAGGAATTTCTCTTGTGCTTTAAATTTTGCAAACCACTTTTACATAAATTATCTCATATGATTCCCATAAGAATCAGTATGACTAAATGAGTAGAGCATTGGGTAGAGTAGGGAGACTAGCTTGGAATCTCACCTTGGCGACTTACTACCTATAAGACTTTGGACCAGTCACTTAACTTTTGAAACTGTTTGCTCACCTGAAAATGGGGGAAATACTTTGACAGTGTTGATGTGAAGAAAGCACTTTACAAACCTTATAGCAATATGAGAAGTATGTTATTTTGACATATGGAGTTTCCCTTTTTATAGACAAGGGAAACCAAAGATCAGCCAGGTTAAGTGACTTGACCATGGTCACATAGGAAGTATCAGACATAGGTCTCTCCTGATTCTATAACTTTATACCAGATCATGCTTCTTCCCTACAGTGGTTAGATTAGCAAGTAGGAGAATGACTAAACCCAAACAATATGAGGAGTGTGTGTGGCATGGTAGCTATCTTCAAGTATTTAAAGAGTTGTCTGTCCCTTGAGAGAAGGATTAGGTTTGTTCTGCTTAGCCCTGGAGGGCAGAATAGGAAGAATTGGTATAAGTTGCTCAGAGGCTGAATTGGGTTTCATATAAGGAAAAACTTATCAATAATTAGAAAACTGTCAGTAATGAGGACTCACCTGTACAAATATATTCATAACATCTCTTTTTACTATAACAAATGACCAGAAATAAAATGGGTACCATCAATTAGTGAATACTGGCTGAACATATTATGATACATGGATGTAAAAGGGTGCTATTGGCCAGTAAGTAAAGACTAATATAAAGCATTCAAAGAAACATGGGAAAATTTGCATGAACTGATGCAGAAAAAGTTGAGAACCAGGAGAACACCATCCATGATAATCACAATAATGTAAAAACAAAAAACAATAGAAATTTTGAAAGATGTCATATCTCTAATCAATACGGAGACCAGTCATGACGTTAGAGGACCAGTGATGAAATATGTCCATTTCTTCTTGTCATATAGGTGATATGCTAGACGTATAGAATAAGGCACACATTTTAAAATGTGGCCAGAGTTGTTTGGTTTTTGTTTGCTTGACTAAACATATTTGTTCAGGGAAGTAGTGACAGTATTCTATTGGGGGGAATAAATTAGTAGGTAGTAATAGAGATTAAGAAAAAGAAAGAAGAGAACTTCAATAAAACATTAAAAATACACAGAAGAGAAAAGTAAGAAGCTTATACAAAGCAATTTTGTTACTACCTTGTTAAATTGTAAAAACTGTAAACATTAACAGGTCCATATACAATCTTTTTTATTCTTTGTATATTGAAAAGTTTGCATTTGTTACTGATTAAGTTCATAATTTTTAAAAAGTCTTCTTTAAAAAGGATAAGCTATCTTAGAAAGTAAAGGTTTCCTTGTACAAGCAAAGCCCTGGTATTAAAGATATTGCAGAGGAGGTTGAAAAGGATTGTAAACTTCTTGAGAGGAAAGATTATTTCACTTTAGTCTTTATGTCCTCAGTATCTACCATAGGTTGTGGCATATAGTAGGTGCTTAATAAATGCTTGTTTATTGACTATCAGTTCTACTTCAGGTATGTTTTATGAGTTTTCTCCCAACTGGGATATTCTGTGATTTTGTGAATCAATGGCCAGGGTGAATGCCTACATGAGGTCTTATTCCCTCCCCCAAAGATTTTCATGCTTTCTTCAATTAATCAACAAGTATTTATTAAACACTTAATATTTGCCATGAATTTTGCTAGGTCCTGGGAATAAAAGAAATGTAATGGAGGTCTACAGCATCAACAGATTCCAATAGTTTATTCAAATGGCACCTCTATATACGGCATACACAAGGGAGATAGCTTCTGAAGAATTGTGATGATATTTAAGGGAAATGCCTTGGAGAGACTCTGAGCGAGCTTGGACATTCAGTAACTACTTCTAAACGGGCCATTTGGTTAAGAGCAGCCTTTTTCAAATGGTTGCATAATTGGAACTGTCAGAGCTTTTAAAAAGGCTTGAGTAAGTTTTGGCTGTTTCATTACTGCATTCCTGTCTGAAGGAGAAAGGAGTCTACTTCATTCATAGTATCTGATGAAAGACTATATTTTAAGGTAAAAGCCTTGAGGGCCTTCTTCCCCACTGAAGGCCATATGGCTTCCAAAAAAGGGGACATTCTTGGACTTTTCATTCTTTCTTTTCTGTTCTAGGTGCAGAGGGGAGATTCCAATGTGGTTGGAAGAGCAAGCATCAGGAATTTGGGAGTTGTAATTCAGGCTGGATGTTACAGGCAGCCCAGTATTAATGCCACAAAAAGCAAAGAGTGATCTTTGGGTCTGTTGCCAACCAGAAGATCTCATCAAGCTTTTGAATTTGAACTTGGTGGGACCAATGGTGTCTGGGAACTGAGCTAAGTCAGTATGTATAGCTTCCTCAGGTCTGGAGAGAAACCATTAAGTGGCTTACAGCTGGGAATGTTTCTGCTTCTGCTGCCTGGCAGGTGGAGGAGAGGGAGTTCCCAATTAGGTTCACAGAATGTTCCAGAATTTGAGAGTTAGAAGGGACCATCAAGTCCAGCTCATACCTGGGAAGAATCTCTTCTATAACATCTTGGACAAATGATCTTCTAACCTTTGCATAAAGACCTCTAATGAGGGGGAGAACTCAGTACCTCCCTAGGTAGCACCTTCCACTTTGATATAACTCATAATCAGGAAGCTTTTCCCCATATAGTGCTTAGATTTCCCTCTTACAATTTCCACCCATACCTCCTACTCCTGCTCTGGGGCCAAAATGATGCATTGATGGCATCCTGTTAGTCGCAGTGTTATGGTGGGAAAATTCACTTTGAGTTCCAAGCAACCAATTTACAAATTAACTTTCAGAACATTAAAAAGAGAATTGAATTTGAAATCAAAGGACCATAGATTCTGGCTTTAAAAAGAACCTCAGAGGCAAACTAGGTTTAAATTTTGAATCTGCTACCAGTATGTTTCATCTCTCCAGTCCTCAGTTTCCTCATGTGTAAAAGGAGGAGTTTATATCAGATAATCTCTAAGGTTTCCTTCTGTTCTGAGTCTATGATTTTATGATCTCTACAATTCTTTCCTATTGTGATCCCACAAGCCTGTTATTAAGTTAATCTGAATGGCCAAATACAGACTTACTCCTAAACCATTCTGGAGTACCAGTGTAGTGTGACTATCATTCAATTAGAACTGTATCTCATACAAACAGTTTGCAAGCAGGTACTAGTCTTCAAAGCAAGCTGGAAGGAAGATAGAGGTGAGAATTGTTTGCTTACCACCAAATAGCAGCTGATTATTATCACCCTAGGAAGCATTACTGCTCTGTAAAAGCAAAGTTCAGAAACACTTGAACTCCAGACCCTTACAAGGTGCTATTCTAGGCTAAATGTCTGACCCCTTAAAGGGAAAAAAATTTGGAAAGGTGCTAAAGCAAACCAAGTTAGAGATCCAAAACCTCCATGGGGAAGAAGGAAACTCTGGCTCCATCACTCAACAAGTCTTTAAAAACAAACCAGCCTGTCCTCCAGCAAATCATTAGTCCCAAATGGCTAGGAGTGCTATTCCTAGGGAGTGGAGAGGCTCTGTGAAAATTTGTAAATTCTTTAATCCATTTAGAAACCTCTCCCCCCAACCAAATTAGAAGAAATGAATTTTTGTCATAAAAACTGCAGCCCAACCCTAGCAGTTCTGTGCAGCCTCAGAAGGACAGAATCCAAGAATTCTAGAATGCTCTTTAGAAAAGGAAACAACCTGTAAAAAGCCAACCTTGCTAGCTAGGGTCTCTCCTCAAATTACCACCCTCCCACTCCCATGCAAGGGAGCACCCTTAAATAATAACTTAGACTAGATCGTGTACCTTCCTTATCCATTCTGCCCCCTCCCCAGTACCTTTACTCTTCAATCCATTCTTCCATTTTCTTTTAAAAACTACAATCACCAACCTACAATAGTAGCTTTTATAACTTTTTTTCCCCAGCGGCCTACCCTTCAACTTAATATAGACATTCACCAGCTTCTTATTATATAGTTTTTTAGTATTAAAAGCAAACATTTCTGTAGGCTCTATGGTCCTCACAACCACCCCAAGAGATAAGTCCTATACATGGAATAATACAGGTATTATTCCAGATAAAGAGATGAGGAAACAGGTTAAGTAACTTGTCCAGGTTTACACTTCCAGCAAATGTCAGCAGTGCAATTCAAACCCATATCTCTTCTGATTCCAAGCCCAGAATTCTTTCCACTGACCCTCACCTCCAAGTCACAATTTTAAGAAATTAAATGTAAATGATTAACAACCTACTTTTATCCAGTTCCAAATTTGAAACCTATTTTGAGGGGGAAAATAATGTAATGATTTCACTATTTCTTAATATATTTTAACAAACATTATAGTTTAAATGATTATTACAAATCCTCCAGCAAATAAAGGAAAAAAAACACATTGAATTGCTGAGAATATTGTTATCACAGACAAAAATAGCATGAGAACACCGTCTGACTGATTTATGGACAGACACCCATGTAGGTAAATTATTGTTAGGAACAAGTCCTGAATTTGAATTTTATTTCACAGGCTAATATAAAAAGTTCAAAGATCTGCTTTTACAAATTCCAGTAAGTGTAGAAGTTTCCATCATGCAATTTGGAAGAAAAAGGAGACACAGGATATTTTTTCTCTCCAATAAGAAATCTAATAGAAAGGAGGAACAGGACCTCTTTACATTCTTTTTAATTTTAGGAACAAATCTTTCAGAAACGTGTGTGTTGCCAATTTTCACTTTACAGCCTCGTTTAGTCACATAAATAATTTGGCAAGGAAACTGAGTCACAGAAGAATTGTGTGGTTGGTTCACAGGAACACAAGAAGTCAGCAGCACTCAGAGGATGGACTTCTCAGTTTCCCAGTGCCTAGTTCACAGTGTACCTCTAGCCTTTAGCTTAAGACAGAAATTAGAGAGCAATTGGGAAAAAAAAATAATGTAAATCAAATTACAATTTCGCCTGTGCATCATTAAAGACAGACATTTGCTATGTTTCTTCATATACTCTAAATGTGAATTCTCGTTCTCAAGATGACTGGTGTACTTTGTTCCTCTGAAAAAGAAAAAGCTTTATGCACCCCCACCCCCCACCCCCACCCCCACCCCCACCCCCACCCCCACCCCCACCCCCAAATGGGCCTTTCACCTGCTACTAATTTTCTTCCTGGTTACAAAGGCTTTTGTTTGTTTGAACAAAGAGAAATAGGAGCTATTAGTAGCTGTTTACATTATAGGAATGAGGGCACAGATGGGGGAGGGAAAGAAACCTACATTAATGAGCTAGAGAACGTTGATTATTGTGAAATTGCAACCACTTAAAAAAGATGGATGAATTTTGATTATCTTTGCATGCAACCAGAGCTACTATTATTTCTTATCAATTTCAAAAGCCCCATGACATACCTGAAGCTGGTATAACTCACTCACTCAGAGGAAAAAGAAGTCCCTGCCCTGTATCATAATATTTAGGTTAGATGTGGGTGCCATGTTAAGTCAGCTATTAAACACTCCCGAAATTCTAGAACAGGCCATCCAATAGTGCCATTATCTTGTACTAAATCTCTTGATCTGAATTAAATATACACTACCATGTTCCATTTTCAGGACTCTGGCCTCACTGTAAATGTATCATGGGAAGGTATGTGTTTTTATAGTATGTAAATAGAGTAGATACCCTATTAGCAGCACAGATAAGGCACTCGATAATATTTGTCGAATGAACAAATAAATGAATGAATTTCACTTCTCCTAAGCATGGTTCCAATGCGTTTCCGAAAATAACTCTCTTTTCACCTCAGTGACTCCAAAGACTGCTGTTAAGTACTGTCTGTGTATGACCTGGAGCTGAAAGTTTGCAGCCCTTGTGGATTTTTTCTTCATCCCCTTCCTTTCATAAGAAGCCAAAGAATTAAGTAGGGTAGTCACAGTCTAGAACATTTTTTGATTAAGGAAAATAAAGCAAACGGTATGAATAGAAAAAGATTAAATCATGTGACAGGCTTTCCACTGCTTCTCAGATCGGCTTCTACTTGCTGCCACCCACTAATTTGTCAATAGATTGCATCATGTGCCTGTTTCAAACCCAGAGGACAAGTTACACTAGTAAGACTTTTTTTTATCTTTAGAGCTGAAGAGAGGAAAATGAGGTTAATAAATATATACATATATACATAAAATATATGTATGTATTAGTACTCTGGTTTTTAATGTTGTTTTAAACTTAACATATTATGATAGTGCTAATGGAAGACATAATTTGTTAGCCAGAGGTTATTTATATGGTTCATTGAAACAGCAAAGGGGAGGGGGAGGAGAGGCTTGTTAGACTAATTCAGCTCACGTGGGAATCGGTGTTTACCATCTAACAGCTCTCGTGGAAATGCACAAAATTTTCAAAGTAGAAAAAAATAATACCGAACATTGAACTAAAGAAGGAGCTCTTTTCTGTACTCTCTTGAATAGAGGGGGAAATCTACATTTCAAAGGAATATTTTCTTACATATGGAAATACTTATTTTCTAGCTACTGAAGATCTGCCAGGGAGTATTAAGGAATATCATGTTTAGAGCTTCAGAAGCAAATTGCTTCTGCATACATTGGGTTGAGTTCATGGGCTCTATGGTGCTCTTTACGGGTTGTTGGTTTCAGGGGTGTTTTGTTTTTTAATCACCTTCCAAACTCCAGAATGGCAGTATATCTATCTGTTCTGGGGTACTGATGTTTAATATTGAATATTTATTGTTTAATTGTTGAGTGTCTACAATGAACCAAGTACTGGCAGGAGGCAGGGGGAAAATAGATGTGGCAACAATCCATTTCCATCCTATTAAAGCCTGCAGGAAACAGGTTTGAGAGATTAGGTGTAAAATGACCAGGGTGAGAAGGCGCCTTTAAGAATGAGCTTCAGAAGCACTGGATTAGTTTAAGACCTTCTACACTACCCTGAACTGGGCAACACCTTAAACTGAAAGGGACTTGGCTTTGCTTTTCACAAAAACTACTTAAATTGCTCGGCACTTAAAAATCACCTCCCCTTTAGTCCAGTGGTCCACATTCCCAACCAGAAGAGAGAGAAAGCTCCTCTTGTTCAACTACCTATATGGATTTAGTCTCTCTCCCTCTCCCTCCCTCGTTCTTAATCTCAATTAAACCCTTTTGCCATAGTGACGTTTTTTTAAGAAAACAAAAACCTAAAAACCTTAAAACTGCCAAAAATGTTCAACTTTGAATAACAAGTTCTGGGAAGGCTGAAGCCATTTTCTAAAGTTTTTATCAACAGGAGCTCAAGAGTAAAGTCTCTACCCTGGTGAGCTGAGAGGTAATCACAAGGTAACCCCTCCTTGCGTTTTATTGCTAACTAACTCCTTGCCACAGGGTTTTGGGGAGGTGTCTGCCAACGCAAGGTTAAATGTACTTGCATTTAATTAAAGGCGAATAAAGGAAGAGAAAGCTGCTACTGCTTTTGCCACATGCCTTCCAGGAAATCTTAGCAAGATAAGGAAATGTAAAGGCAGTGTCCATGGCCAGCCAGCAAGGGGCGCTCCAACTCCCGCAGCAAAGAGGAAGCAGCTACTAGCAATTTTGTTTCAGTTGTAGTTGTTAGGGTGGAAAAGGAGGGGGGGGGAGGAGGAGAAGGGAGGGGCTGCGGCTTGGAAGAGGGAGAAGTCTGAGTTATGGGGATTGATTGGGGAGAAGATGGTGCAAATGCTTTGGGGAAAATGGGCCTCAGAGACTAAAACAACATATAAAGGGCTGACAGTTGAAAGCCCAAAGTTCTCCTTTGTCAGGTCTTTTCAAAGACTGCTACTTCTGGTGTGTACAGAAGAACATTTTTAGTGGGTAACTTTGCCCAAATTCACAACATTTAACCATCGATTAGGATTTTTCACAAACAGGGTATGAAATGGGTGGTAAGCAGGAGTCAAAACATAAGAACTTGGTGAATTTCACACTAGGCAAGTCCATTCAAACGCATATTTAGATTTTTTGTGGTGGTGGTATTTTTTGTTTGTTTGTGTTAAAGAAAGAGAGTGAGAGGACAAACCAGAAAGTCCTGATAGAAAAAGCACCTTACAGTTCTAGCTGAATTCCCAGTCTTTTGTTCAGGCTTTCTCTCCACTCCCCCAAACGCATAGCCACTTGCAAGTTGGTGACCTCATTCGAACTACTTTAAAGTGAGTAGGTGAAACTGTAGCGAGAGGCAGACAAGAAAACAGACACTTCCTTCTGCACAGAGGAATTTGCATGCACACACAAAGAAAATATGGAGGCTTTGCGTGTTGTTTCGTTTTATTTTGTTTTGTTGTTTTATTTTTTTCTGAGAAATACCTTCAAAGATTTTTCTTAGCCCAAGACACTATATCATAGTCAAATGAAGGGGTGTGTGTGTGTGTGTGTGTGTGTGTGTGTGTGTGTGTGTGTGTGTGTGTGTATTTAAAGAAAGATTTAGGAAAGATATGTCACATTAACATCTGGGTATTCTCTCCCAACAGCACCATACAAAACCAAAACCTTTCTGAAAGCTACGCAGAAATACAGAGTAGCCTACAAATAAATCTTTGACTTTTCTGCCACTCTGCAAATAATTTGACTGAGCTGCTTATGTATTATAAGGCTGGTATAAATAATTAAGCAAAAATCTGGCCAAAGAGACGTGAACAGACCTGCTGATTTTAGATAAGGATAACTGATTAATCTAAAGAAAGTACTAAACTAACTCAAAAGGATATTGAGCAATATTTAACACCAGGCCAGAGAAGATGGAGGGAAAACAGAAAAATCCTATGATTCCATTCTGCTCTGAATTGAAAATTCACAAATTGAAAATAGGCTTCTTGGAAAGTCAGAGGCACAAACCTAAATTGGCATAACCATAATCTTGGGGATATTGTTGCTCTTATCTGGGCAGAATTACAGAGAACAGATTGCTCCTGGCAGCTGAGATAGTCACCCCCACCCCCACCCCTCAGGATATCACTGGTTAGTAAGCCCAGAGATTCAAAGTGGAAAGGAACTTTACAAATCACCCACCCTCTAGGGTAACCCACTTATTTCACAGATGAAGAAACTGACTGTTGATTAAGTTTGTAATTAAAAAAAGAAACAGACCTAAGAGGTTGTTGCCTAAAGAGCAAGACTAGTTGAACATTTCTAGCCTATCTCGACCAGAAATTCAGCTCTCTTTTGCATTTTTTTCCTCAGTGCCCCAGAGATTTCTTCCCCTTTCTCACTATGGTTGGGAAAGATCTGAATGCAGTAATTATGACATATTGACACATATTTTTTAGATAAAAGTTTTATTTTTAGATGGTAGCACAAAGCTGTAAGTGTTACTAATGAACAGGGACTTTTGAGGGAAGTTGGGATCTTGGAAAAGGAAACAAACATTATTTAGATTCAGAGAAGTATTAGGGCTAACTAGATTTTCCCAGGGGCCTAAATCAGACCCTGGCAATATTACAACTTACTGTTTAAATTAGTTTAGGCTGCTGGAGTAACAGGTAGAGGTTCACTAAGGTAATGCATAGATAAGCAAAAGATCATTGCAGAGCCTCCTACAGGAAATGTTCTAAGCAGGGATACTTATTGTGATGTAAACACTACCATCCTTTTCATTGGCAGCTCCTCAGAAAAGTTAGGCATTCCCTGCAAAAGTGTCCTAAACATCAAACATTTCATTTTATACTTTTAGATAAAAAAGGATTTTAGTTTATTGTAGGATCAGAATTTTAGAGTTGGAAGGAACCTTATAGATCATTAATCACCTTGTTTTACATTTGTACAATTCTGCTTTGCCCAGAGATTGTGCCTCTCCAAGGTCACCTAGGTAGAAAATAACAACTGTGATTTGAATCCATATCCTTTGGCTCCATAATTAGCTCCCCTTTTCATGCGCTGCACTAATCTCCTTGTGTTTAACAGCTGCATGTGTTTACACAGCTACATATACATATGTATATGTATACACATACATACATATGTAGTATATGCATACATACACATATATTTACATGGAAAGAGAGCTGGCCTTCAACCTGCCAGTCAGGAAGACTTGGGTTAAAGTCCTGATTCTGACACACAGACTATATGACCCTGGGCAAGTTATTTAACTTTGTCCTGGAAATTCTTGAAGATTGTAAATTACAAGTCAGGTTTCCTCACTGGGAATTCAACAAACTAATGAAAACATAGTCCACATATAAAACAAATCGAAAATGTTTTCATAATCAGTAGTAGCCCTCCCTTCCTATCCCTAGTTGTCATCTTGTGAGGTTTAGTTTAAATTCCAGCTCCTTCACAAACCTTTCTCTAATCTCTGCCAATGGAAACTATTTCTTCTTTAATGAATCTTAGAGTACTTTGAGCTCTTATGACATCATATGCTAATGTGTGTTGTAATTACGTGATGGCATGGGTCAGCTTTTCCTGTTTGCTGATGATGCATTGATTTCTTGAAAATACTAGTTCACAATTAGATCCATG
This sequence comes from Gymnobelideus leadbeateri, assembly GCA_011680675.1. Taxonomy (NCBI): domain Eukaryota; kingdom Metazoa; phylum Chordata; class Mammalia; order Diprotodontia; family Petauridae; genus Gymnobelideus; species Gymnobelideus leadbeateri. The sequence continues at coordinate 124,219 of WOXC01011714.1, forward strand.
GCTATTCAAAAGAGATCAGCCCAGCAAACCAAACTGGAAAACCAAATGACTAAAGCTTAACTATAGCCCAGAATATGGCATGTAGTTGGATGGATGGGCAATGTAATTATCTCAAAAAGTACCTGCAGATATGCAATAGATTGGGCCCAGAACTGTGTAAGATGAAAAAGAACAGGTTGAACTGCATTTGGGAGACTGGGTAGTATTTTCAAGGATCCTAATCTGTTCCTTCATATAAAATTTTTTATCAGTATTCTTCTAATGATATAATATGTCTATAAATCACAATCCCTGAAGAATCAAAATTGTAGGTCATCTAAAAGGAAACAGAAACACCAAGGACATGAATAGGGGGCCATTCATTACCAATGATGACCTTATTGTAGGAAGTGGCATAAAATATATTATCAAGAAAATATTTAATTGCAAAAGGAGGTGGGCCTGTCATATCACGAGAATGAGTAGGAGTATATGATTCAGCCAATGGGATTCACTGGCATATGTGGAATGTTAAAAGATGTGTAGCAATTGGTGCTTAATCTTTTTTTTTTTTTTGCATTGTAGACCCCATTATGCACCCTGTCTCAGAATCATGTTTAAATGCATCACAAATAATATATAAGATTATAAAGGAAATGTATTTTTTCCCTTATTCAAGTTCAAGGACCCTTTAAAATCTATTATCAGAACATTTGAGGGGAGCCATGAATCCTAAATTTAGAACCTTGCACCTAGAAGAAGACATCAAACATATTGAATGAATGAATGAAAAATAAAACCCATTTATTGAGCACTTATTATGAGCCAAGCACATAATAATACAGATGAGTATTAAGGATATAAATAGAAAAACAAGACAGTCCCTGCCCTCAAGGAGCTTATACTCCAATTGCATGAGACAACACATAAAAGAAAGTTCATATGCAGAATAAATGGAAAGGTTCAGAAATCCTATTAGCAAAGCTGTTGGATGAATGGTGAGGTCTCAGACTCCTTGAGTTCCATCAGTAGGTCAGATGATAGTGCTGTAAGTCTAAGATTATAGAGGGTAGGCAAATGGCAAGAACATCTTAGGAGGCAGTGGCAGGTCAGATCATTAGGCCTAATGGGCTTCCATTTCACCATAAGGAATAGAGTTGATGACTCCCATTTTAGGTGAGCCCCATGAGCAGTCAAGCAGCTAGATGGGTTCTGGGTACCAGAGGGAGAGGGTGCCAGAAGTGGCAGCATGTCTTCTTGTCTCTTGACTGTTCTGTCTTGCGCAAATCCTCCGTGCATTGGAGGGTACCACATCAAAGAGGTAAAAGATCTATTAAAGTATATGATCCTATATAAAGAATTTACAGAAAGGCAAGGCTAAGAATTACATGGGACCAGAGAGCCTGGAACTTTTTTTTTTTTTTATCTAAACCAGATGAGATCATGGAGCAATCAAAATACTAAAATATGACTTTTATGTCCTCTACTAGACATAAGCTCATCACAAGGGCAGAAACTATGTCTCATTTATATAAAGTTCTCCTAGCATCTAGCATGATACATATGCTACATATAGTAGGTATTTAATCTTTTTTTGTAGAATAGATGAAAGATACTGACTTGTGCACATATTGATAGTAGATGTTTAATAAATGCTACTTTAGTTTGACAACAAGCATTGATTATTAAGCACTTACTATTTGCCAGGCATGATGCCAAGCTCTGGGGATACAAAGAAAAACAAAAATACAGTTCCTGCTCTGGAGGAGCTCACATTTTAATGAAATGCAAATAAATTTAAAACTATAACTATAAGGTATATACATGCACACAAGATATGTAGAAAATAGATGGGTTTAATGAGTTAAATGGGGCTTGTTATCTTCCAAGACAGCCCATTCCACTTTTGGATAGTTCTTATCATGGGAAATTTTGAAGTTCTCTGAGGCTGGGCTATCATTTAACCTTTGTATGATTAGAACTTTGCATGGTGCTTTGCACATTTGAGATGGGATGCTGAAGCTGACTTGTAATTTTATTTGTATAGGAAATCTTTTAAGTTTATCGTCTTAGAGAGTAGTCTAGAACATTGAGAAGTTAAATGTCTAGTCCAGAGTCAAGCAGCCAGAATGTGTCAGGGGACAGGACTTGCTCTTCTGTTTCCAAAACCTTTTATCAACTACATGGTGCTCTTTCTCAGCTTTACATACAACTGATGCTTAATAACTGCTTGGTAAATTGGATTGACTCAAATCTAAAAAGTCTTTTTGTAACTTCTATTCTTTGTTCCTAATTCTGCCATCTGGAACTAAGCAGAATGTCTAATCATTAGAGTCCTTGAAGTATTTGAAGACAGCTATGTTGTGCCCCCTAAGTCTTATCTTATCCTGCTTTTTCTTCTTTAAGCAAAACATACCCAGTTCCTTCAAATGATCCTCATATAGCATTATTTTGAGGTCATTTGTCACCTTACTTACCTTCCACTGATGATCCCAAATTTAACAATGTTCTCCATCAAATGTGGTGACCAGAACTAAGTATGAGACTTCCTAAAGTGGCCTGTCAAAGCAGTGTCTAAGCTAGATTCTCACATCCCAGGAAAGCTGTACCTCTCTAAGATCACATCAGCTTTCCTGATTACTCTTGATTCATTCTATTCACATTATTGATTCAAACTATTGATTCATATTCAGTGCATTAGAATTCTGAGATCTGTTCCCTATGAAGTGCCATTTTGCCATGCCTGCCCCATCATATATTTGGGAAGTTGCTTTTTAAACCCAAGGGTAAGACTTTACATTTGTCACTTTTAAATTTAATTACATTTGATAACTATTCTAGGCTGAGATCTTTTTGCACTGGAATCCACTGTACAGCTGGCTATTCCAGTCTCTATAGGAATTGGACTGCTTTTCCTTAAGCCCCAGTAGTTCCACAGGCTTCCCATTTCCTCTTTTCAGACCTCTCTAATGTTATCCACCTATTTAAGTATTCCTTGGTTACCTATAACTTAGAGAGCTATCATTTACCTAACCTTTTCCTACTTGAGAGAAACTATGAATCTTAGATCTGGTTTGGAATTTTGGTAAATGATACTTGCAGCCTTTCTAGCCTGATCTTAACTACAGCTAGTTTCAAATTAGCTTTCAGATTTGTAGGGGTGGCAGAGTAGTACAGTAGGGAAAATCCTGGCTTTGAAGGCAAAAAACCTGGATTGGAATCATGGCTCTGCTATTTACTGTGTGGCTTTGGGCAAGTCATTTAACCTTGCTAGATTTCAGTTTTCTTGTCTATAAAACAAGGGGTTGCACAAGGTTATTACCAAGGTCTTTTGCATCTCTATATCTGTAATTTTATGAGACTGTGTCCCTGTTTTCCTGCCCTTCAAATAGACAACCTCTGGCCTTTGTTCTTATGTTCTTCAAACAGGTCTTTATCCAATCTTGCTAGTCTGTCTAGATTCCTGGTCCTTGATTCCCAAGCTCTAGCTTATTTCAATAACAACCAAGCACAAATTATGACTAATGTTCTCTCTCAGTAACTTTTTAAAGAGTTTGGATTTCGTGGAGAGATACCTTGGAATCCAACAATTAAGCAGCTGAACCTCTAAGGATTGGCATGTTAGAATGAGTTTTGACTTAGAGTACTGCCCACTTGGAAGATCATGGCAGTGACTTAGCTATTATTAGTGTTGCTATTATTGTTATTATTATTACTTAGAACAAAGTTCATCCACTGATGCCAGTTGCTTACTTCCTTGGTTATCTTTTAGTGAGAAATGAATGTGGCACTCAACTAATGTATCTGAACAACCGCATGAATTTCTTCTACTTTTGAGTAAAGAATATACATCATACTAGGCAAATTAATTCCTAGACAACTATGAGAACAACAACCGAAAAGGTTTAGGGCAAAAAGGATAGGATTTAGAGTCCAAGGACCTGGGTTCAAAGTATGGACTTGCTACTTATTGACTGTGTGACTTAATTGCAGTGTGATGTCTTTACCAACTCTGTGACTAGAATTCCTCTTATATCTCTGGGCTCCATTTTCTTAAACTATAAAATGAGAAGCTTTGACTAAATAATTGCTCAAAGCTCCTTCCAGTTCTAAATCCCACAATCTCTAATTTGTTTTTTATAGAATCTGAAGAGAAGCCAATATAAATAATTAAGTTATTGTAATAATATGAATTTAATTCCAAATTATTTTTTTCCTTTTAAAATAGAATAAAATAGGGGATCATAAGTTCTATACCACACCCAAAAGAAATCTCTCTACTATATCATGCTGGATTTTTGGAATTTTTTTATGAAACAGATAGAAACAGAGAATAAAATTGACACTTAAGGATCTAAAATTACTTTAAAAAAAAGAAATTGGGGTTAAGTAAGTTGCCCAAAGTTAAACAGCCAGTTATTTTTTTGTGTGGTGTTCAGTATCTGAGGCCAGAACCGATCTGGGTCCTCCTGACTCCGGGCCAGCACTCTTACTCACTGCACCACCTAACCACCCCTAAAATTACTTTTTAAGGGTAACATAGCAAGTTAATGACAGAGCCTGAACTTGAATCAAAGTCTCTTAATTACCCAAGTTGGGGATCTTTGTACCACACCAGGCTGAATTTCCAATTGACCATTACTGCAATCTTCAAATGGAACTGTTTTTTTATCCTGAAAAAGTGAAGTATGCTACAACTTTCATTCATATAATATGTAAGCTATTTCTTGGAAATAGAAACAAAAAAAGAAAAATACTTTTCTGCACTAAAGTATTGTTCTAGTTTTCATTTGTTTGCCCATTTAAATTCAGAGATTTCAAAGGTGGCATCAGATTTGTAGACCTCAAAGGTCTTCACATTATGAGGAATTGAAAGGATAGGATTCAGCAAAACAAACTCTGTATTATCAAATATCAGACAAAAATAGCTCATTGAAGTTCTTTTTTCTCTTTGTGGGATAACTGTACTGGTTCACCAGGCCAAATGAAAAAATAATGCCTATCTTTGGCAAGAGATGCCCATCCCCCACCCTCCAGCCCTACAGTTCAGAGTGAGTATGGGTGTGGGCACAAGCCCTTGCAGGATGTGCCTGAGCACGCGTGCGTACACACACACACACACACACACACACACACACACACACACACACACACACAATTTCAACTTTTTCTCTTCCTCTTATTTTAAGGGAAAACAATTTTTAAAGGTTAATTCACTATCTTAGCATTTTAACTTACTAGAGTAGGAATTCTTCCCCTCCTCCCTATATTAGTCATGTTGTGAAAGAAGGAACAGGCCAAAAGAAAAGAATCACACACACAAAAAAGGAAGTGAAAATAGTCTGCTTCAATCTGCATTCAGATTCTATCAGTTCTTCCTCTGGATATGGATAGCATTTTCTATCATGAGGCCTTTTCAATTGTCTTAGATCATTGTATTGCTAAGAAGAGCTAAATCGTTCATAGTTGATCATTACACAATGTTGCTGATACAATGTCCAATGTTCTCCTGATTCTGCTCACTCCACTTTGCATCAGTATATGTAAACCTTTCCAGGTTTTTCTGAAATCTGCCTGCTTGTCATTTTTTATAGCACAACAATATCCCATTACATTCATATACCACAACTTGTTTAGCCATTCCCCAATTGATGAGCAAGCATCCTATCAATTTCCAATTCTTTGCCACCACAAAAGGAACTGCTATAAATATTCTTGTACATGTAGTTCCTTTGCCTTTTTTTTGTGATCTCTTTAGGACACAGACCTAGTAGTAGTATTGCTGGATCAAAGGGTATGCATAGTTTGATTGCCCTTTGCACATAGTTCCAAATTGCCCTCCAGAATGGTTGGATCAGTTCACAACTCCACCAACAGGGCATTATTGTCCCAATTTTCCCACATCCTCTCTAACATTTATTATTTTTCTTTTCTGTCATAGTAGCCCATCTGATGGGTGTGAGATTGTACCTCAGAATTGTTTTAATTTGCATTTCTCTAATTTATAGTGATTTAGAGCATTTCTTCATATGACTATAGATAGTTTTGATTTCTTCATCTGAAAGCCACCTGTTCATATCCTTTGACCATTTATCAATTGGGGACTGACTTGTATTCTTTTTTTAAAGCAATTGGGGTTAAGTAACTTGCTCAAGGTTACATAGCCAGTCATTATTTGTGTGTGGGTGCTCATTTTCTAAGGCTGGAATCGATCCGGGATCCTCCCAACTCCAGGGCTGGCGCTCTTACTGCGCCACCTAGATTCCCTGAAGGACTTGTATTCTTATAAATTTGATTCAGTTCTCTATATATTTGAGAAATGAGGCCTTTATAAGAAACACTTTTTGTAAAGATTGTTTCTCAGCTTTCTGCTTTTCTTCTAATCTTGATTACATTGGTTTTGTTTGTACAAATTTTTAATTTGATCTAATCACAATTATCCATTCTACATTTGGTAATTCTCTCTATCTCATCTGGTCATAAATTCTTCCCTTAACCTTTTTTGCATGTTACAGACCATTTGATCAGTATTATAAGTCCTATGGATTTCTTCTTGGAACAATATTTTTTTTGCTTATGTTGTAATGGAAGGAGATGCTAAATTTCCGTTAGAAGGTAATGAAAATAAATGTGTTGTTGTTGTTGTTGTTGTTGTTGTTTTGTTTTACTACATACATTAACAGGACCCCTGAAATCCAGTTTAAGGACTTGTATAATCTAGTACAATACCACTCATTACTGTTTCCTTCTTCCCCTTTCTCTACATTTCCTTCTTTATCCCTTTTATTTTATCACTGTCTCCTTCCTCTGATCTTTTCTCTTCTATTTTCCTCTTGTGAAATGAATAGGGGGTGAGACGGAATGACACATAGAGCTAGTAATCATTAATAGAAATTGGAATATTTTATTCAATGGCTTTGCCTCTTTTTTATATTGCTGTAATGCCCCAAACTTTTTGATAGCTAGTATGACTAGAATTTCTACTTGTATATTATTATTATTATTGTTACTTTAGAAGTTTCTTAATCATTTTTCCCCCAGAGAGCACCTTTTTTGAGGTGAGGAGAAAGAGGGACATTATCATAGGATAACAGAATTCCTGAGTGGGTAGTGTTTTCAGAGATCATATATTCTAACACCCCCACTTTACAGATGGTCAAACTTTGTCCAGAGTAGTTTGGTGACTTTGTCCACATAGGTAGTAAATAGCAGAAGAAGGAATTGAACTCATGTCTTTAAATACTAAATCCAGCTAGAAAGCTCCATGTTTCCCTTGGCCATCTAGATACTTGCAGATTTTCTCTCCCTTTATTCCTTTCTTGGATCTATCTTCCCTGATCTGTCATGCTGCTTCCGTCCTTTCTCATCCTCAATCCCAACATCCCCCCCTTCAATGTACCTGGACCGGCTTTCTCCATGCTGTTTTCTATACTATACTTTCTTGTCCTTGTCACACTCCTAGACTACTTTGTGCCTTTCACAGAGAAAACTGACTCTTTACCAGGCTAAATCCATGTTAATTCAGTAATAAGGAGGGCTAGGAAACTTTACCTTTCTCCTAAATACTTTATGTACATTTTCATCTATGTTTCTGACTCCCAAAGTGACCCCTAAAAGGTTAGGACTGTTAAACAAGGTAGAAGGAGAGAAGGTAATGGGGCAAGCCGATAATAGCACTGTTAGGGCAGAAAGGAGCTTGTAGGGATGCCCCTCATATCAGATCCATCAAACAACAAACGATTTGTAAGCACCTAGTACATGCCTAGTATAAACCCACATACTGGGAGATATAAAGACAAATGTGATGACAAAGCTCTTGCCTTCCAAGAGCTAACAGTCTAACAGCTATATCACTTGGGGAAAGTGAAAGGGAAGGGGTCCTTTAGTCATCTGAATGTTAATTCTGTCTTCAAGTATTAGCAAAACGATGTGAAATTCTGTTCCTAATACCAGTATAATTTACTATTTTCTTCATTTTAGATTTCAGGATAAAAATCATATTCTGTTCCCCACCCTTTCCTGGGAAAATTACCATGGCTATAGATTAGCCAGAATGCAAGAACACCAGCTGCCATCTTATGCAATTTAGCATTGCCACATTAAACAACAAGAATTAGGTTGTATTTCCATTCCTTACATTCAAGGTTACAGCCATGTTGGCATTTAACACTGAGTCCTTTTGACTAAAAAAGAAATCACCATGTTGTAATAATAATAATATAATAATGATTCCATGGGAATCCCACAAAAAGAGGGCATACACAGTGAGAACACTTTTCTTGCATAATTTACTCTTTCCTCTGACTCACAGCATTTTTCCCATGTGCGTAAGTGAAACGAAACACCTCTCATTACACACCCTGGGAGTATATAACTCCTAAAGAGAGTTGCCTGAGTGTTTACACATTAAACATGTGTATTCATTAAAAACAATGTTTGAAGCCAGAAATAACTTATGCATTGACAATTTACAAGGGGAGATTTGAACACCTATTTTTTTAAAGTTATTCACAAAAATGTCTTGTGGTTGCCATAGAAACTGGCATATCTAACGACAGAGCACTTTTCAGAGAAACCTACCAAGCCAGTTCTGAATTATTTTGGTAACTTAAAGACTTAGGAAGAAGTTGGAAAATTTGGGAGCTAGAGGTCAATGAACCCTGGTAGGCATTCCCTTTCAAGAGAAATGAGAGCTGAATGCCACAGGACATGCAAATGTGGAGTCAAAGACATTTGGCAAACACATCTTGGAGGAAATGTATCCTAAATTTGAAACTACTTTATGGGTCTGATCTCTTTATTGCTACAACTCACAGAGGCCAGTAGACAAGAAAGGTAGGTATCCTGAACTGTGTCTCCGTTTGGCCTCTGTTCATAATTCAAATAAATATGTGTTTCAAAAGACCTGTTTTTAAAAATATATTACTTATCCCTGCTTAAAAAAACTGTAGGATTTTCTTGACAAAATCACATGCAGAAGGTAACTTGGGAGTGACAAAAGTATAACTTAACATTTTTTTATTGTATCTTAGAATCAGGACAGTTTGTTCTCTGAAAACAAAACACAAAATGCCAGGCAAGTTAAGACTTGAAGAAATTATGTACAAGGGGCATATACACAACCCTCCAAAGGATGTAAAAGAAATAGGAGAAGAGCAGCTAGAAGGGAATGAGACCCAGAGAATTTTACAGAGCTCTAATTTTGGAGGCCAAAGGATTAGCATCCACAAATTGGGACAATGGCTTAGCTTTAACCCCAGGCTTCATTTAGAGCTGGATCCTGATCATTCACTTCTTAGAATGAAATCAAATAATTACAGTCATTATCATCACCATTCAATAACTTTTTATTCATAGTAAATGTATCACCTAGATACTCTTCTACCTCCTCTGACACTTTTCAAGATGTCCCTGATTTTGCTTAATTAAACTCTGGGCCATTTGTATTCTCATGGATTACACATAGAAGACAATCAGAAACAAATTTAAAAAAATTCAGTTTTGGAACCAGTTAACTAGTATTCCTGTGGTCTGTATGAAACATCAGTATTCTATTTTCCCTCTTCTCACCCTCTCTCTCCCAAAAAAAGAAGCCTCCTCCGGAATGTGGAGGTAGGCAATTAGGTGAAATGTTTAAACCTGTGAATACAACTAGGAATGTACTGAATTGATTTCCTTATGATAGAAATCGTTTCAGTTGAACATTTTTTTCACACGAGAACTTCAAAACCAGGTAGAAAGCAAAGCCATTGCTGCTCTTATTAAACAAAGCTTTTTTGCTGGTCACAACCGTATTTTGAATCCCATCAGCTTAGTCACTTTTCAGGGATGCAGTTCATATATTAATACTTGAAAATGATATGACTGTCTGACAGGAATTGCTATCTGTGCATGTGAGTGTAGTTGAAAAGATCAACGTGTACCCATCTTTTCTACATTGCACATGTATAAGGAGTGTTCCTTAAATGGTGTCTGAAGTTTATATTTATAGAATTTATCCTGGTCTGTGAACCTGTCTTGTAGAGTCTCTCATACTGAAAGTATCTCCAGCCTGTGATGGTTCTTTGGATCTTCAGTTCCACAGCTCTATCTACCTGCTGCTATTTGATAGGATTGTAATTTAGTGCTGGGTTGGACCCTAGAGGTCATCAAAACCAACCCTTTGTTTTACAGGTGAGAAGACTGAGACCTAGAGAGGTTTAAGTGACCGCTTGGGGTCTCTCAGCTAGTAAATATATAAAGTCGGGGTAGCTAGGTGACATAGTGAATAGAGCACCAGCTCTGGAGTCAGAAGGACCTGAGTTCAAATTCGGCCTCAGACACAACACAAAAACTAGCCATGTGACCTTGGGCTAGTCACTTAACCCCAACTTCCCTACATCCCCCCCACCAAAGCAAAAAAAAAAGTATATAAAGTGGAATTTGAACCCAAATTCTCATTGTTGTCATTCAGTCAATTTCAGTTGTGTCTGACTCTCTATGACCCTACTGGAGGTTTTCTTGGCAAAGATACTGGAGTGGTTTGCCATTTCCTTCTCCAGTTCATTTTACAGATGGGGAAACTGAGGCAAACAGGGTTACATGACTGAGGCCAGGGCCACATAGCTAGTAAGTGTCTGAGGTCAGATCTGAACTCAGAAAGATCAGTCTTCCTGACTCCAGGCCCAGTACTTTATCTACTTCATTGTGTAGCTGCCTTACAGTTCTTTGTTCACTCCAAGTACAATGCTTTCTGCTATACCACACTGCCTCTTCATTTAGATGTCTGACTGCCACCTCAACTTTAATATGTTTCTGCAGCAATAAATATATATTTATACATATTGAATATATATTCATATTGATATTCATATATATTGAATATAAAATAAAGGGGATTTTTATACATCTCCCCTTCTCCTCAAAAACAGCTCTTCCTGTAGAATTCCTTATTTCCCTAAGGTTTTATTCTCTGCATCATCCAGAATTGAAATCTTAGAATTGCCTTTGGTTCTTTCCTATCAGGAAAAACTGAGAATGACAGATCTGCAAATCTAAATCATTGAAGGGGAAGACCAAAGTAATCTGGGATCTAAGTCCATGGCCATCTCCAGTCATTTGATGAGGAAGTTGAAGAAGTTAATCAAGAACCAGAGTCCATAAACCAGGCTAAGTTCAGGACTTTGGGGGAGTTACCTGGGAGGAGAGAAGTGTTCAATGGAGCCCCTGTTCAAGGTCTGTCAGTTGCACAACCTCACAGTTTTCCCACCTTGAACCACATCCAGCTACATCATCTCATGCTGCTGTGTCTGCAGCCTCATATATCTTCCCTCTTGCCACCAAGTCCTGATGGCCTTTCTTTGAAATGATATTGGCATACATTTCTTACTTTCCATTTATGCTGCCATTAACCTATGCCCAGTTATTTATCACCTGCAATACCAAATTTAGCCCTGAATGGGCTCTTTGACCTCCACACTTTCCTCCCTCTGATCTTTTTTTATCTTTTTTGCATACATACAATCACCAGACTAACACAATAAAACACCCTTCTCAGCACCTTTTTTCTGTTGAAAAGCCTTCCTTTGGTTCCTATTGCCTATAGGAGAAAAGCCCAAACTCCTTTACTTTATGCAATCATGAATTTAGAGCTGGAAAGGACCATCTTGTCTAATCTAAGGGATCATCTTGTCTAATCTCTTTATTTTATAGATGAGAAAATTGAGCCCCAGAAAGGTCTCACACAAGTAGTACTCAGCATAGCTGGTATTCAGATCTAGGTCCTCTGACTCCAAACCTTACATTCTTTCCATATATATATAGTGCCTGTACCAACACAATTTATTTCTATTCCCCAAGGATTGGGAAAATACCTTATTTTCAATTTTTTGCTATTATATATAGTGCTGCTATGAATACATATATATGTGTGTGTGTGTGTACATGTGTGTATAAAGATATAGATGACATGCATATAAAGATAGGAAGGTATTCTGGGTGTTATTTTGCCCATGTAGGTTATGTGTGTCCACATGGGTGTATATACATGTGGTTCACAAAAAGGCAAGGATAGATAGCTGTAGAGAATTTCCTCCCCACCCTTCTCCAAGGGAAATTTTGATTCCTGCCAACAGAGGAAGTAGGAGGGAGTACCAGGCTAGAATTAGTTATCCCTTCCACATTGTGACTTTTCCTATTAAGGTTTTGATATATCTTGGGTAGGCATAAGAAATTAAGTGGGAGTTTGGGGGGAGTTTTGCAGAAGCCAGAGATAACATGTGAAGGCCAGCAGACAACACAGAGCATATGACCAAATACCTAAGCCAAATTTTACAATAATGTACTGTAAACACCCCATAACAATTAAGAATTCTTCTCTGGTAGGAAGAGAGGGCCAAAATTTTTTATGTGGATTTTCCAGATCTTGGGTGCCCCTAATCCCTGCAATGTAAAAGGGATAACTGTGTATCTCTCTGCTCCCTTAAATGCAGTTAGTCTAGGGGAAATAATTTTTAGGTTCAAGCTGCCCTCCCAGCTGCTATTCCTTAACAAAGAAAGAGTTCCCCAAGTTATATCTCTAAAGCTTGATTCCCTTCCCACCAAATACTGTTCAATAATGAACACATATAGTATATAGTAATTTTTTTATCCTAGTCAATAGCAAAACAGAAATCATAGAAAATATACATATGAGAAAATGTAATACACAAGGGTGAATGAATTCTCCTATTGGGAATGAGATTACCTCAGCTCAACCAAGAGAGAGATCCACATCTCACTCAAAGGCAAATTCTCAGAAGTCTCTAGAAATAGGAATGTGGTTGAGGTACTGTCTTCTTTCCCAAAGTCTTGTGTGTGTGTATATACATATACACACATATGTATATATGTACATGTACACACGCATATGTTTACACATATATGTGCATGAGTATTGTAAAAGTTACAAAAGCATAATCTTTGATCCAGAAATTCCACTTTGAGGTCAACACCCTAAAGAGCTATTGATAAGTAGAAAGAACTCATCGGAATTGGTTTTGGGTATGTATATTCAATGCAATAGTATTTGCAAAAGCAGAAACCTGGAAATAATTTATGTTCCCATAGGAAATGGACTTATCAGTGTGTGTATAACACATATCCATACAAACATGCATATATGTACATATGTATATATGTATATTTTTTTCTGACACTGCACTGAACTCTTTTTTTTAATTTTATGTTTATTTTTAGTTTACAATATTCATTTCCACAAGACTTTGAGTTATAAATTTTCTTCTAGTCTTTTCCCTACCCACCACCCCAAAACAGTGATCCCACTGAATACCCCTTCCCCCAATCTGCTCTCTCCTATGTCCTCACCCATTCCCCTCCAAATTTCCAGTAGGGCAAGATGGATCTCCATCCCCCAGTGCCTGTATGTCTTATTTCCCAGTGTATGTAATAATAATAATAATAATATTAATAATAATTATTATTATTTTTAAAAAATCATTTGATTTTAAAACTTTGAATTCCAAATTCTTTCCCTTCTTCCCTCATCACCCACCCTTACTGGGAAGAAAAGCAATTCAATATACGTTGTACGTGTGTAGTTACTCAAAACATTTCCATAGTTACACTAAACTATTTAGGGCATGGATATCAAAGTGAAATTGCTGAGTCAAATAGTCTTCCAACTTTTACAGTAGTCAAGTAATCAGATTTCTTAATTCACTGATATAGATGTCCTAACAATGCAGCAGCAAACCAACCTGTATCTTATCTATAGTCTTCCATAAATTCATCATAGGATATCCACTCAGTGTCCTGGGGGACTTTCTCAAGTTTCCAGTCTAATTCTATATTGTTTTCAAAAGCAGTCTAACAAATTCACAGTTTTGCTGGCAGTGAATAGAAGTCTTTCTTCAATAATTCAGGATTCATCAAGAGAAAAGAAGATGTATGGACATTCTAGTCACAGGGCACTTCTTGAGCAAAGGCACAGAGATGTCAGAATGTTTTAGCACATGCTCAGGAAGTATATAGAGAGTTTACCATTTGGGTCTAATTTGGCTAGACTAGAGGGGAAGATGTAGAGGAGAGAAAGATGAAATGAGGGTGGAAAAATAAGCTGCCTCCAGACTGTAAATGACTACAGGTTTAAATTTAAAGCAGCAGGCAATAGTGAACAATTTAATATTTAGAGTATCTACCGTAAAATCAGCTCCTCTTATCACCCTTCCCTTCATCCCACTTCCACTCTCTTAAGATGATTCCCTCCTCTTGGCAAGAAGCACACGGGAATTCTCTAGTTCAGAGGGCATAGTATCAGACTCCCATTTCTGCTCACAAATCCCTTACACTTTACTTTCTGGCAGCCCCCCAAAAATGTTGGGTTGCCTTTGCATACCCTTCTCTTGTTTGTCAAGTGACCCACTGCAACCATCATCACCAGTCTGTCTCTAGTCTAACCAGAAGACATTTAGCCTGTTTTAATTTTGGCCCCACGTACTTTTAGGTTGTGCAAGTCTGCTTTATTGTTTAGACAATTTGCCTATATTAGTCACCCAACTGTCTATTTATCAGACTTTTGAACCATTGCCTGGTTCTATATAATTTCAGACTGGTACTGTACATCTTCGAGTCTAGTCCAACCCAATCTTACACAGTGTGTAAGAGACACTGTGCTGGGCACTGGTCATACAAAGACAAAATGAAAAATAGTTCCTGCCTTCAAGGAACATACTGGGGATATAAAGCATGTGACCAATCAGGTATATACATTCTAATTTGGAGAGGAGAGAAAGAGCAGTATCCCTTAGGAGGATAAGGGGAGATCTCATTTAACAGTAGGTAGATTAGCTGAGCCTTCTAGAAAGCTAGGGATTTTAGAAGGCAGAAATGAAGAGGGAGTGTATTTTAGGCTGAGTTTAGGGAATAGAAAGGAGGCCGATTTGACTGCAATGCAGAGTGTGTGAAAACAGGGTGGAGCAGGACTTCTGGAGGTCACAAACAATTAAGCTACTGGCATCAGAAGGAAAGACAGGCAGACAAGGAAGGGCATTATCCTTCTATTTCTCAAACCACTTGATCAATGGGGATTTGTCCCAAATTTCTTCTGCTCTGAATGCTTTTTGAATTTAATTAAATACTCTAAGACCATGTCTTTTTACATCTTGTTCTAATAGCATGTTTCAAAAAAGCATTGTACACAAATGTCACCAGCGAGCTTTTTGGAGGCAAAACCTCAGCAAACAATTTGCAGTAGTCATTTTTATACAAAGTCTAAAACCCCATTCACCTTATCAGCTGTGCTAGGAAGGTGGCCATGGAAGGTATGAAAACAAACATTTGAAAACCCTCTGCTTCAACTCCTAGCAAACCCTATGTAAAACGTAGACTTTGGCTGCAAAAATGATTCCTTTTAACTCAAGGTCCAAGGTGCGCAAAGGAGAATCTTCTAGTATGAAGCTTCAGGATCAGGACCTGCCTAAGACCTTTCAGCAAGCTGGACATTACCATTGCAAACTAGAGGGAAAGAGTATCAAAGGTGTCCTGAGTAATATTTCTGGGAGTACCTACACACACAGCCTAGGGTGGGTTCCCAAGGAACACTTCAAAGTACTCTCTCAGTATTCATTACCTAAAGTCTTTGGCATCACCCAGTGTCTTTAGATTTAACAGTTATCCATCCAAACAACATAATTAGTTCAAAGGAATTTAATGAAATGGCATAATAGCAAAAGTGGCAACAAAGTGGTTTCCCCAAATCATATGCATCAGTGGAATGAGTGGACTCACATTGAGAATGAACAAAGAAGCACAAATACAAGAAATAGATATTGCCCAGGCACAGGTAGGGAGGGGTAATGCTACCAGAGTTGCTAAAGTCTTCTAGTGATGTCATCATGCTGTTTCCTCCAGGTTTGCTCCCTGCTGCTTTCAGTCTCCTCTGGATACCACCAAGCTAGATGGTGTCTGGCTCGATATTCCTTGGCCTCTGCTGGACACTCTTTCCTTGGAAACAGTCTCCACTAGATGCTAATTTGCTGGAAGTACAGTTACAAGATGCTTTTCTGCTGGATGCTTTGCTGCCTCCAGCACCTGGCTCAGTGGAAATCCTTGGCTCGATCTTTTTTTTTTTTCCCAAGGGAAGAGTGGGTGCTGCTACATTAATATTTCAGCTTAAAGGCAATGACAGAAACCTTGCCTGAAGCCTTAAAAACAATCTTTCCTCAGGTCATTCTGAATTGTCCAAAATAAAATTTGTTCTGTCCCCTCCCCATACTTTCAATACCTGTTCCAAATTTGCCAGTTTCTGACAACGGCGCTGTCATACCTATGTACTTAGGTTCACAGCCTTGGAGTCCTTGACTCCTCTTAATCTCTTAACTCCAGAAATCCAATCAGTCACTAAGATTTACCTATTCTAGCTCCACAACATCTTTCATATCCTTCTCCTTCCCTCTACTTGCACAGTCAAAACTACAGTTCAGGTCCTTAACACCTCTGGGGGCTGGTGGTACAGTGGCTAGAGCCCGGAAGCCTGAAGTCAGGAAGGCCTGAATTTAAACCCAGCCTCAGATGCTTACTAGCTGTATAACCTGGAGCCAATCACTTAACCCCTGCCTGCCTCAGTTTCCTCAGCTGCAGCACCTACTTTGTAGCATTGTTGTAAGACTCAAAGGATATCCTATTTGTAGAGCGCCTGGCATACAGCATATGCTGTATAAATACTTGGTTCCTTCTCCCTCTTGTTGAACTGTTACAATACCAATCTAATTAGTTTTCCCTGCCTCTAGTGTTTCCCCTCTACAATCCACCCTTCACGTAGCTGCCAAAGTGGTATTCCTAAAACATGTCTAACCATGTCACCCCCTTGCTTAATTAACTTTAGTGGTTCCTATTAGCTTTAGGATCAAATGCAAATTCCTCTGATGGCATCTAAAGCTTTTCCCAATTTGGCTCCAACCCAGATTTCCAGCATATTATAAATACTTGCTTTCACATTTCACACACTTTTCAGTCCAGCCAAGCTGGCCTTACTGCTGATCCTGATACATCACATCTTCTTTTCCATCCATACACCTCTGCACAAGCTGTCTCCTCTGTGCCGCATGCACTCCCTTCTTACCTCTGTCTTTTAGACTTCCTACAAAGCTAAGTTCAAATGCTACCACCTGCATGAGGCTTTTCCTGATTGAAGCTTCTAATGTCTTCCCACCAAAATAGCCTTTTATTTCATTTGTATACATTTCTTACACACTTATATCTAAACATGTTTGCCTCCTGTAAGGTCACTGAAGGCAGAGACTATCCCAATTTTGTCTTTGTATCCCTACAACGGGGCCTGGCACATGGTAGACACTTGATGAATAATTACAAATGATTGATTAATTGTTCTCTTCAGAGTCTTGAATATAAGCCTTTCACCTTCTCAGCAAAAGATTCTCAGCCCCAAGCACCAAACTCTTTAGACCAAGAGCCAGGTCACTGTATAATGGGGATAATTAGCACTTACCTCACTAGGTTGCTGTAAGAATCAAATGTGATAGTATTTGTAAAGCATTTACCACAGTTCCTGGCACATAGATAATGTTAGTGCTTGTTCCCTTCTTCTTCCTTTCCCACTTCACCTCAGCCTCAGTTTGCTTCATCTGTAAAAAGGGAATAATATTGGTGGTTAAGAGTTATCAGGATCAAATGAGGTAATGCATGTAAAACACTTCAGAAACCTTTAAGCACCACATAAATGCTGGTTGTTCCTACTCCTCCTCATTCTTCTCTTTCTTCTTCTCTTCCTCCTCCTTCTTTTCCTTCTCCTCTTTTTCCTCCTCTTCCTCTTTCTTCTTTTTTTTCTTCCTCATGGTAGAGAGATTGCTGACTTTTCCTCTCCTAATAGCAAATATATTACCAGAATGAAGTGACCAATTCACAACTCCACCATCAACATATTAGTTAATGTGGCTATCTTTCCACAGCCCTTCTAACATTTCCATTTGTTCCATGCCACATTGTTTTCATATGAATTTTTCTTTCTCCTAGGGATTTCTTAAAAGTTTGAAATTCTCTTGTAAGTGGCTTATTTATATGATTTGACTGCTTAACTATGGAGGAACTACTCTTTGTCATATATTTGTGTCAACTCCTTAAACGTCTTAGATATCCGAGTTTTATCAGAGATACTAGATTCATAGATTTTTTTTAAATTAATTTATTAGTTTAGTTTCAGTTAACAAGATTCAATTCCATAGTTCCTTGATTTTCAAATTTCCTTTACTTCCCTCCCCCCTCCCCTCATGAAAGCATATAGTACAGTATAGGGTCTGCAAATGCATTCATATTAAACATTATTCCAATTACAAAGGCATATTGTACTAGGTGGGATGAAAGATGGTAAGGAAGAAGTAAAACCAAACAATGAGAAGAACAAGATCATTTAGTTTGCTTCCATCAGGATTCAGGCTCAGTTCTTTCTAGTTATATCTCTGGATGGCGCATTTCTCACTTTCTTGAGTCATTCGGGATTAACTTATATCACTGCATTGCTGAAAAGAGTCCAGTCTGTCATAGTTGGTCGTCACAGATATGGTATGTCTGTGATTGTATACAAATTTCTTCTGATTCTACTCTTCTCGCTCAGCATCAGTTTGTATAAGTCTCTCCAGGTAATTATGAAATCCGTCACCTCCTCGTTTCTTATAGCACAATAAAATTCCATTACATTCATATACCACAACTTGTTTAGCCATTCCCCAATTGATGGGCACCCCTTTAGTTTCCAATTCTTTGCAACCACCAAAAGGGCTGCTAAAAATATTTTTGTACATATGGTTCTTCCTCCCACTACTATGATCTCTTTGGGATATAACCCTAAAAGTGGTATGGCTGGGTCAAAGGGTATGAAATTATTTATAATCCTTTGGGCATAATTCCAGATTGCTCTCCAGAATGGTTAGATAAGTTCACAACTCCACCAGCAATGTATTAGCGTTCCAATTTGCCCACATCCTCTCCAGCATTTGTCACTTTCTTGTTTTGTCATCTTAGCCAATCTGACTGGAGGGATGTGGTATCTCAGAGTTGTTTTGATTTGCATTTCTCTAATTAATAGTGATTTAGAGCATTTCTTCATATGCTTATAGATATCTTTAATTTCTTTCTCTGAAAACTTCCTATTCATATCCTTTGACCATTTCTCAATTGGGGAATGACTTGTATTCATATAGATCTGGCTCAATTCTCTATAAATTTTAGAAATGAGTCCTTTATCAGAGACACAAGTTGTAAAAATTCTTTCCCAATTTCCCACCTCCCTCTTGATCTTGGTTACATTGGCTTTGTTTGTGCAGAAGCTTTTCAATTTAATGTAATCAAAATTATCCATTTTGCATTTTATAATGCTCTCTAATTCTTGTTTGGTCCTAAAATCTTCCCCTCTCCACAGATCTGTCAGGTAAACTATTCCTTGCTTTCCCAAATTGCTTACAGTATCATCCTTTACACCTAGATCATGCACCCATTTAGACTTGATTTTGGTATATGGTGTTAGATAGTGATCTATGCCCAGTTTCTGCCATACTGTATTCCAGTTTTCCCAGCAGTTTTTGTCAAATAGTGCATTCTTATCCCCAAAACTGGGGTCTTTGGGTTTATCGAACAATAGATTACTATATTCATTAACTGCTGGGTCTCCTGCACCTAATCTATTCCATTGATCCACTACTCTACACCTCTGCCAGTACCAAGCAGTTTTGATGACTGCTGCTGTATAATACAGATTAAGATCTGGCATAGCTAGTCCACCTTCCCTAGCATTTCTTTTCATTAATTCCCTTGATATTCTAGACCGTTTGTTTTTCCAAATAAATTTTGTTATTATTTTGTCTAACTTTACAAAGTAGTTTTTTGGTAAATTGATTGGAATGGCATTAAATATATAGTTTAGTTTGGGTAAAATTGTCATTTTTATTATATTAGCTAGACCCAGCCACGAGCAATTGATATTTTTCCAACTATTTAGATCTGTTTTTATTTGTGTGAGAAGTGTTTTGTAATTGTGATCATATAGATTCTGGGTTTGTTTTGGCAAGTAGATTCCCAAATATTTTATAATGTCTACAGTGACTTTAAATGGGATTTCTCTTTCTATCTTCTGCTGTTGAGTTTTATTAGAGATGTACAGGAATGCTGAGGATTTATGTGGGTTTATTTTATATCCTGCAACTTTGCCAAATTTATTTATTGTCTCAAGTAATTTTTTACTTGATTCTCTAGGATTCTCTAAGTATATCATCATATCATCTGAAAAGAGTGACAGCTTGGTCACTTCTTTGCCTAATTTGATTCCTTTAATTTCTTTTTCTTCTCTAATTGCTACTGCTAACGTTTCAAGTACCAGATTGAATAAGAGGGGTGATAGTGGACACCCTTGTTTCACTCCTGATCTTATTGGAAAGGCTTCTAGTTTATCCCCATTGCATATAATACTTGCTGATGGTTTTAGATAGATGCTAGCAACTATTTTAAGGAAGGCTCCATTTATTCCTATACTTTCTAGTGTTTTTAATAGGAATGGATGTTGTACTTTGTCAAAAGCCTTTTCTGCATCTATTGAGATGATCATGTGGATTTTGCCAGTTTTGTTGTTGATATGCTCAATTATATTGATGGTTTTCCTAATATTAAACCATCCTTGCATTCCTGGAATGAATCCTACCTGATCAGGGTGTATTATTGTTGTGATAAGTTGTTGGAGTCTTTTGGCTAATATTTTATTTAGAATTTTTGCGTCTAAATTCATGAGGGAGATTGGTCTATAATTTTCTTTCTCTGTTTTATATCTTCCTGATTTAGGAATCAGTACCATATTTGTGTCATAGAAAGAGTTTGGTAGGACTCCTTCTTCACTAATTTTCCCAAATAGTTTGTAGAGTATTGGAATCAATTGTTCTTTAAATGTTTGATAGAATTCACTAGTGAACCCATCTGGCCCTGGAGGTTTTTTCCTAGGGAGTTCATTGATGGCTTGTTTGATTTCTTTTTCTGAGATGGGGTTATTTAGGTAATTCACTTCCTCTTCAGTTAATCTGGGCAATTTGTGATTTTGTAAATATTCATCCATTTCACTAAGATTGTCATATTTATGTGCATACAATTGGGAAAATAATTCCTCATTATTTTTTTGATTTCCTCTTCATTGGAGGTAGATTCACCCTTTTTATTTTTGATACTCATAATTTGGCTTTCTTCTTTCTTTTTTTTTATCATATTGACTAAGGGTCTATCAATTTTGTTGATTTTTTCATAAAACCAGCTCTTGGTTTTATTTATTAATTCAATGGTTTTCTTAATTTCAATTTTATTAATCTTACCTTTGGTTTTCAATATTTCTAATTTAGTACTAAATTGGGGATTTTCAATTTGTTCTTTTTCTAGCTTTTTCAATTGCATGTCCAATTCACTGACCTCCCTTCTCTCTGCTTTAATTAAGTATGCACTCAGGGATATAAAACTTCCCCTGAGAACTGCCTTTAGTGCATCCCACAAATTTTGGTATGTTGTTTCTTTATTATCATTCTCTTGAATGAAATTATTGATTGTTTCTATAATTTCTTGTTTGACCCACCAATTTTTTAGGATTAAATTGTTTAATTTCCAATTAGTTTTTAGTCTATCTTTCCATGGCCCTTTATTGCATATAATTTTTATTGCATCATGATCTGATAATGATGCGCTTAATATTTCTGCCTTTCTGCACTGGATTGTGAGGTTTTTATGCCCTAGTACATGGTCTATTTTTGAGTATGTACCATGTACTGCTGAGAAGAAAGTAAATTCCTTTTTATCCCCATTCAGTTTTCTCCAGAGATCCATCATATCTAATCTCTCTAAGATTCTATTCACCTCCTTAACTTCTTTCTTGTTTATTTTGAAGTTAGATTTATCGAGTTCAGAGAGGGGAAGTTTAAGGTCCCCCACTAGTATAGTTTTGCTGTCTATTTCTTTCTCTAATTCCTTTAACTTCTCCTCTAGGGATTTAGATGCTATACCACTTGGTGCATATATACTAAGTAGTGATATTGCTTCATTCTCGATGGTGCCTTTTAGTAGGATATAGTTTCCTTCCTTATCTCTTTTAATTAGATCTATTTTTGCTTTTGCTTTATCTGAGATAAGTATTGCTACCCCTGCTTTTTTTACTTTAGCTGAGGCATAATAAATTTTACTCCAACCTTTTACCTTTACCCTGTGGGTATCCCTTTGTTTCAAATGTGTTTCTAGAAGACAGCATATTGTAGGATTATGGTTTTTAATCCATTCTGCTATCCGCCTCTGTTTTATGGGAGAGTTCATCCCATTCACATTCACAGTAATGATGACTATCTGTCTCTTCCCTTCCATCCTATTCCCTCCCCTGTTTATGTTTTTGTTTATTCCTTCTCCCTTCCCTCCTTGAAGTTTTCCCTTTTGACCGCCTCCTCCCTTAGTGTTCCCACCCAGTGACCCCCCTTCTTAACCTACCCTCTCCCCTTACTACTATTTCCCTCCCTTATAATCCCTCCCTTTAGTCTCCTCCTTTTCACCCCCCCTTACCCTCCCACTATCTATAGGACACAATAAATTTTTATACTTATCAGGGTAAATTACTCCCCGTTTGATTCCAAACCAATGAGAGTAAATTTCAAACAGTGCTCCTCTCCCTCCCTCCAATTCCTCTATTTAATGAATTTATGTGTCTATTCACGTTAGATTCTTAAGCTTCACTGATTAATTTGATCCTTCTTTGAACCAGAACCAGTGAGAATAGTGTTTAAATGATGTTCCTCTTCCTCTTACTTTCCCTTCTTCTATAGTGTGTTTTGATGCCTCTTCAGATGGCATATTTTACCTTTTCCTAGCTCATCCTTTCCTTTTTCCCATTACAGTACCATTGATCCCCTTAATAGTCTTTTTTTTTTAGACTCCATGTTCGTGCATTCATACCCACACCCTCTAAGTATAACCCTTTTGCAGGTCATGATAATCATAGAGATTTCAAATATTGACAGTTATCAGCTCCACATATAGGGATGTGAACATTTTGCTCTTGTTGCATCCTAGGTAATGAGCTTGTGTTTGTGGGTGTGGGTGTGTGCACTTCTGCATGTGTGAGTCTATGTTACCCTTGTTTACCTTTTTATGTTCTTCTGGAGTCTTGTAATTGGAGATCAAATTTTCCATTGAGCTCTGGCTTTTTCATTAGGAAAGTCTGGAAGTCACTTACTTCATTAAACGTCCATCTCCTTGCCTGAAAGATTATGCTCAGTTTTGCCGGGTAGTTAATCCTTGGTTGTAGTCCTAGCTCTCTTGCCCTACGAAATATCAAATTTCAGTTCCTCCGCTCTTTTAATGTAGAAGCTGCTAGGTCCTGTGTGATCCTAACTGTAGTTCCTCGATATTTGAATTGTTTCTTTTTGGCTGCTTGTAGAATTTTTTCTTTAATCTTATAATTCTGGAATTTGGCTACTATATTTCTTGGAGTTTTCAGTTTGGGATCTCTTTCAGGAGGAGTTCGGTGAATTCTATCAATAGCTATTTTATCTTCTGATTCCAGGACCTCAGGACAGTTTTCTTTGACAATGTCTTGGAGGATGTTGTCTAGACTGCTTTTCTCATCATGGCTTTCTGGTAGACCAATAATTCTTAGGTTGTCTCTCCTGGATCTGTTCTCTAGGTCAGTTATTTTTCCAGTGAGATATTTTACATTTTCTTGCAATTTTTCGATCGTCTTGTTTTTTTCCATTGACTCCTGCTGCATCATAGAGTTCTGAGTTTCAGTTTGATTGTATCTAATTTTTAGTGAATTATGGCCTTCAGTGAGTTTTTGAAGTTCCTTTTTTAGGGAGGTATTTTCTTTTTCCAAGTTGGTCATTGCCTCCCTGATTTGGTCTTTAAAATTTTTCTTAAGCTCCTCCAGGAATGCTATTTGGGCTTGAGACCAGATCATGTTTCCTTCTGTGGTCTCTGGTGTGGGCAGAGAGTCTATATTGTCCTGTGTGTTTTGTTGTTCTTGCCCTGCATAGTATGCTGAATAGACTTTCTTGCCTTCCCCTTCTCCTTTTCAGCTTCCTTCCTTCCCATTGTGACTTCCTGTTTCTTAGTGTCTCAGGCTATGAGTTTGGGGCCTGATCCTTGACTTTGAATACCTCTGGGTGGCTAGTTTATGGCTAAGTCAGGGAAGTCAGTGAGGAATGTAGATGTGTAGGTGGGGATGAGTCTGACCACTTCAGATTTCTGCCTCTATACCCCTGGGCTATAAGTAGGCTTTTGTTGGTGAGGTGAGGTGGGGCTTGTTGGGTCCCCTCCCTCTCTTCTCTTCAGATTCCTGGCTGTCTCAGTTACACCCTTTCTTGGAGATTCTCAAGCCTGAGGCTATTTCCATTAACTTGGGATTTCAATCTGGGTGGGAGACTTATTTTTGGGTTTTCTGCTTCATGAAGGAGGGATGGGAGGATCAGAGCAGCTAGAATTTACTTTGCCATTCCAGCCCCTGTATTATACAGGCAGGCAGTTTCTAAACTTCCAGGCTGGGGGCTGAATGCAGCCTGAGAAGCCACTCTCTCCACTGGGGGCCCGACTCTCCTACCTGGCTCCAATGATCCGTTCCCTCTGCGAGATGACTGCGATTCGTCCTTGGTAAGTCTGCAGGCTGGGGCTTTTTCTCTCTCTGGTGTAGTCTGCTTGCCTGCTCTTAGGTCTGAGCTGTGCAGACCCCACGCGCTCTGCGCTTGACCTGTGCGGACACTCTGGGCAACCTCCTGGGCTGGATTCTGCCACACTCTGTCTTCCACTGGGCTCTGTCACTCCAGAATCTGCTCAGATTTACCCTTTTGGACTTAGTGACAGAGGAGCTCAGCGAGGTTACTGCTTCCTTTCCGCCATCTTGGCTCCGCCCCCTTCCATAGATTTTTTTTTTACCATAGATGGTTTGTCTTTCTATTCTAGCTACATT